>CABHPH010147516.1:0-19367 GCA_902168325.1 Peromyscus nudipes
AGGATTTTGCCTAATAATTCAGGAGAGAAAATGTTATTTAAAAACATTAATTTATCAGCAACATTAATTCTATTAAGTAAAACTTCTAAGAAAAACTTTGGCAACCAGCTAATATAAATATAAATGGACATGTACTACTTTAAAAACATAAACACCTGATTGATTTGGTTTTTTATTTATTAACTGTGTCTATTGAATTCAGCCCTGAAAACAGGGAAATCATAAAGACAAAGAAAATTAAACATTTTCAAATGCCTGGTCATCCTTTTGAAAATAAAGTGTATTTTTTTTTCCTGATGGAAAGAAGGGATAAGTAACTTCCTATTCAAAATACCAAACACTTGATGAATCAGAAATGTTCCAACGTTTTAGAAGTAAAATAATTATAAACAAACAAGCCAAGTGAACAAAACCTTTCAGAAACACAGCATAATACACAAGAAAGGGGAAGAATTGTGGAACTCAGTAAGCATACTGCAGAAGACCAAGGCCACACTCAGGTCAGGACTCCTGGATAGTTCCTTTCCCTTGAATTTAGTCTTTCATTCTAAAAAAAAGTCATTGCCTAAAAATCAATACAAATTGCACAAAAAAGAACGAGAATAAGCTGGGCGGTGGTGGCACACGCCTTTAATCCCAGCACTTGGGAGGCAGAGTCAGGCGGATCTCTTTGAGTTCGAGGCCAGCCTGGGCTACCAAGTGAGTTCCAAGAAAGGCGCAAAGCTACACAGAGAAACCCTGTCTCGAAAAACCAAAAAAAAAAAAAAAAAAAACTAAAGTTAAGAACGGGAATGAGACAAGAGGCTATACACCAAAAATTACAGTTTATCCCTTTTTTCTGGCTTCTGAATTCTGACCAACAACAACAACAATGGGGTTAGATCAGTGAGCTATCGCTCACTCTGAACTGTCTCTCTCCTAAAAGGAAACAGTATGCCCATCATACTGTTGATGCACACCTTTAATCCTGGCACTTGGGAGACAGAGGCAGGCAGAACTCCATTAGTTCTAGGCCAGCCTGGTCTCCATAGTGAGTTTCAGGATAGCCAGGGCTACAGAGTAACTGAGACTCTGTTTCAAAAATACAAAAAAAAAAAAAAAAAAAAAAAAAAGAAAAGAAAAAAGGAAAAAACGAAAGGCAATACTACAAAGCTCCATGGAAGGAAAAGAACAGGCTAACACCCCATTTCACTGACACCTACAAGGTCAGTGTTGAGTAGTTCCTTTAATGGAACAGATGAGTTTTCTCTACTAAACTTTGCCATCCAGTCTATTTTTAACATATTTTCCTGGGCATCAGTGAGGCTAATTAAATTTGCAAGTTCCTAGTCATACTCTCGGGTGCTTTCTTATTGGGGCCTCTTTTCCTCATCAATTTCAAAGTACTCTATATAATTTGTACTTTAATTCTTTTTTGGGGAAGGGATCCTATCATGAAGGTCTTTTGATATGTGAAACAAAACAAGCCTTCATTCTTCAACTTTGGTAGTTAGTTTACAAAGACACCAAAATTTTCTTTGACAGAAACAGTTTCATACACATTAGTCAACTAGTACACAAGTTCTTATAGACTGAAAGCGATGATGTTCAGTTTATGAATGACACAGAAGTCAGTCACAGTACTCACAGACTAAGTAACATCACTCCATGGACACAGGAGGCAAATGTGCAGAAAGAAGACATCAAACCATAATTTAAAAACTGCTTCTATAAAATCATGTTTCTGACAAAGACAATTTGAAAATACTGTAATTTCTAAGATAACATTTCTAAAACTAGAACGCCAAATATGCAAGACATGGCAATTAATTTCAGAACTGAATTCATACCTGCATAGATTAACTTCTGACCAGCTACTGGAAAGGCATCTTTCCCCTTTTCAGATTCAATCTTCTCTTTCAGTGCCTTTACCTATAGGAAAAATTAAAAGAAAAAGAAAATTAAGCCTAAACAGAAAAATTACAATATACACTGAAAACAGAACAAAAGATAAAAATTCTAATATATTTTAATTAGTGTAGGGGCTGAAGAGATGGCTCAGTGGTTAAGAACCACTGCCTGCTCTTCTAGAGGACTGAGAGGTTCAATTCCCAGCACCCACATGGCAGCTCACATTTTAATTAGTGCTTCAAGCACTTCAAAGACCCACCCTGCATTATTAGGTGCCTCTGGCATGAGCTTTCTATCATGTTACACATACACAGACCTAAAGCATGCATGATGCCTGAATTCAATCCCCAGCACCACAGACAAACATTGAACAAAAAATAGTCATTTTTTTATTCAACCAATTTAAAATAAAAATTTCAAAATTCTACAGTTTTGTTTCATAAAATTTAGAGCATATTACTTAGATTAAGAAAGAAAGGTCTTCTTGGACCAGGCCTGGTGGCACATGTCTTTAATCCCAGTACTCCGGTCCAGAGGCAGGTGGATCTCTGTGAGTCAAGGCCAGCCTGGCCTACAAAGCAAATTCCCAGGACAGCCCCGGGCTATTATAGAGAACCTTCTAGACAAAACAGAAATGTCTTCTTGCAAGACATAATGGCACAGCACTTTGGAGGCAGGTGGTTCTCTAGGGAGCTTGACCAGGCTAGCTTCATGTCAACTCATCACAAGCTAGAATTATCTGAAAGGAGGGAATTTCAATTGAGAAAATGTCTCCATAGGCATTCCTGCTGGGGGAGGAACTAGCCCCTTCTGGGTGGGGTGGTCCCTGGGCTAGTGGTCCTGGGTTCTATAAGAAAGCAGTCTGAGCAAGCCAAGGAGAGCAAGCCAGCAAGCAGCACCCTCCATGACCTCTACATCAGCTCCTGCCTCCAGGTTTCTTCCTGTTTTGAGTTCCTGTCCTCTCTTCCTTAGATAATGGACTACAATGTGGAAGTGCAAGTCAAATTTATAAACTCTTTCCTCCCCAGCTTGCTTTTGGTCATATTCATCACAACAAAATCCCTAAGACAGAGCTCAAGCTTGCTTAACATAGTGAGTTCCAGACCAGCTACAATTGCATAGTAAAGCCTGTCCATTAAAAAAAAAAAAAAAAATGAACAAGCCATCTGGGGTGAGCAAAATGACTCAGTAGGCAAAGGCACTTGCAGCTAAACTAAGTTGAATCCCCAGGACCCATGAGGTGGAAGGAGAGAGATGACTCCCATAAGCTGTTCTCTGGACTCCCCATGACAAATATGCAAACAAAACAAAAAGTGTAATTAAAAACAAAAGCCTTTTAAGCTGAGAGTTCTAAGAAATAAAATGTTTCAGTTAAAATAAGAAACATCATGCTGAAGGCAAATGTATTCTTATGGCTCACTATAACCAATCAGAAGACCAATGAAAACATAATAGCATTTCCCCAGCACAGTGTTTTTTCAGCCCATCAGGAGGTGTTCCCAAGTTCAGCAAAGGCTGAGAGCCCCTGGGCTATTTAAATGATTCTCAACAAGTAACTCTTTCAGCATCCGTCTCATCTGCAATGGAGGCTGGAATGGATGAACTTTACAGCATTTCAATGCCTACAACGATGTGGTAACAGGCTCATTATAAAGAATTAGAAAATGAGTCTAACCAACTCCTTGACCTGACCAGAAAAAGACAGGCTTAGGAGCTAAAAAGACAGACATGGCTCTCCCTCGTATCTTAATGGAACTATTTACTTTAAAGGCACAAACATCAAGGACAAGATCAGGAGATTTCATTCGATTCAATTTCCTAGAATACTTTTTAAAACTGTCTAGACTGATGATCCTGTGCTTTCTACGAAAACTCATTTGAGAAAAACAGAGGGTTTCTTTGTGCAATTTATTTTTATGTGTACAAGTGTTTCACCTGCATAGTATGTCTGTATAATCATGTGCATTAAGAACTTGAAGAGGCCAGAAGAGGGCACCAGAGTCCTTGGGAACTGTAGTTAAAAGGGTGTTGTGAGCCACTGTGTGGGTGCTGGGAATTGAATGCTAGTCCTCAGGAAAAGCAGCCAGTGCTCCTAACTGCTTAGCCAGCTCTCCAGTCCTCTGTGCAACTGAAGTGAAGGTGTAGATGGAGCCAGGCAGAGGTGCACACCTGTAATCTCAGCACTCAGGGAATCCTGTCTGCTATCAATCACAGTGAGCTACAGGCTAGCCTGGGCTACACAGCAAGATTGTTTTCCAAAATGTGTGAACCAATAGTGATAATCTTTCCAAAATAAAAAAGATAGGAAGAGCGCCTGTGTGGCCTGGGCAGGCATCTCCATGACGGGTAAGGTGACCTGCTGATGTCCCATGCAACCTAAGTCAGAAGCTCATTTATTAGTAAAAGGGGGGGAACCTGTAGGGAAGTTCCGTGTCTATATATCCTGCACAATGGGGCTTAACAGCTTAGATGCAAGATTGTAAAACATCTGTAGCAAACTTCTGCCCTCCAGGGTTCCCCCATTGTGCTGTAAGCCTGTATTTAAGACCTCCTCCCTCCTTCAATAAACGGAAAACCCACAACAACACATGGCTTCACCCCCATATCAGCACGAAATAACTATAAGAGATTTCTACAGCCCTTTGTCACCCATTTTTCTGAACTGAACTCTACAGCCCAGGGGCTGGACTGCCCTTAAAAAATGTTCTGTTATTAATTATATATATTCTGCCCATGATCCTGAAATGTATGCACTATCAGATATTTCCCCATGTACTTTTTCACAATTGTTTTATATGTAAGTCTTGCTGTATATACCCTGACACAGGTTATTACTGTCCTCTCATAGCTTATGGTTTAATATTGCATTGACTACATATTTATATTCGGTAAGCTTCAGCTGCAGCCTTGGTCCCACTGATAATTCAGGTAACTATCTAACTATACCTCCTTAAAATACAATTTAGCCAAATTCATACCACTACCAGAGATTAATAGTCAATGTTCCAAACTAATCATTTCTTTTTGATAAGTCAGAATCATAGTATTTAGACACATTTAATCATATTATGATATACTAGCTAATGATAGATTTTTATGTTATTCCTCTGCCCCCTTCTTGGGACAGAGATATTTTAATTACATATAAATATAACTATCAGATGGTTAAACTAATTCTCAGCTTGCCATCTATATAGATTATTGATTATAAATATATTTTATAGATTATATGTATACATTACTGATGCAAGTATTGATCATATATCAATATTTACTGGCCATTACTTATCATTTATTCCAGTCATCTCCAAACTCAATATTTATCCACATCATTCATTGCCCTAGAGAGAATTAAACTTCCCTTTTTTACTATACAAGAAAACGATAAAGAGATTCAGCTGTGTATTAAAGCTATACTTTGACCAGCCAAGAGTCTGTCAAAAGGCAAGCCATTTATTATGAATATTTGGTGCTAACCAGGCTTTAATATTTCAGCTGTCTTCTGCTATGAAATCCTTGCGTGCCAAAAATATTTCCAGACCATTTGGCTAACAGTTCAGCTCCCCAGATCTGCTGAACTTCCCACTTCCCTGCTGGAGCCAGTACTTAGATAAGGTCATGTATACAGGTCACCTTGGCAAAGACAAGCTAGCAGGAGATGCATAGCTCTGTTTCTTGTGCAAATAAAGCTCAGACCATCTCCTGGCCTTGAGGCCCAGTGGCTCACCAGAGCAACTGATTGAGAACAAAAGAGGTTTTCACATATCAAGGTGGAAGGTAGGGTGGAAGAACATTCCTGAGGAGGCAGAGAACCACGTGGCTGTAGAGAGAAGACAGGCATTTTTCTGTAAGAAGAGACAGAACGGCATGGCAAGAGAAAAAAGAGGAAGACAAAGGTTCCGTAGAGGGTAAGCAGATCTCAGGTAGTTTTCTGAGCGCCAGGAGTAGAGTAGTGGAAATGGAAAATGAGGAAACGGAGGACAAAGATGAGGCTGGAAGCATAGGAGTTTAGTCATTAGCAGGACTATGAGCTAGGGAACTGGACAGAACTGAAGCTATGTAGACCAGATTTCATCCCAGAGAAATAAAGTAGATGGATGTAGATAGAGCTTGGTATGTCTATAGTTGTTCCTGCCTTGAATGCCTGACTGAGCTATAGCTGTATTGATAGAATTTTGTCTTAGAGGAATAGTTAGCAGACATAAAAGCATAGTGTACGTAGATTTTTTTTTCCCTCTGATATCCCACGCTGGACGTAGCGCAATCCCCGGGAACCGTGGGTATTCAATAGAGTAACACTAGACATCCATTATTAAACAAAGGAAAACTGATCATCTGAGTATGCAACTCAAACAGGAAAAAAATGCAAATGAAATTAAGAAGCAGTACAAAATAGTCTTGCACCTGTAGGAAAACAGTAAAATGACAGGCGCAGACAATTTGGTTAAGCTAGTGGTAAACCTGCCATGTGTCAGGAAAGAGCTTCACAATATGGCAGCCATTTACATCTGCAAGTTCTATATTCAAAGACTTAAAAGTGACTGAAATCGTTTCTATTCTCAGAGAACACAGTACAACCACTATTTACATAACATTTACATTACACTAGGTATTCAAGTAATCGAGATAAGATTTATAGTACAGGGAGAATGTTCATCAGTGAAACTCATCTGAGGGATTTATGTATCGGAGGATTTTTGTTTGGGGCTGGGGAGTGGTCTGAACTGTCTGTCTGCATATAGCTGAGATGTGATTGCAATTAGCTCTTCTCACCTACATTACATCTCCATGATTTGTACTAGCTGAACGCCAGCCAGCCACCATGTCATGAAGACACCCAAGCAGCCAAGAGAGATTTGTATGGGATATGGGAAGGAACTGCAGTTTTAAGTCAAGAGCAAGCATCAAGGAGTTAACCATTTGAGGGAGCCATTTTGGAAGGAATCCTCCTACATCAGGCAAGTACTTACATGGAAGTTACTGGTGAACATGCTGCTAATACTTAATGACCACTGACACAGCCATTTTAAAGGCAATGAACCTGCCACTGAGCCAGTAATTCAATGCAAATGAGATTTTCCCATTGTCTTTCCAAGGCAGACATACACAGCTTTAACACTAAAACCTGAAAACAAGTTTAAACACTCATCAAGCTGGAATAGTAATTATTGCACAAACATTCATTTGAATACTATGCAGTATTAGTGAATGAGAAATGTTTACAAAATTGTTACCTAGTAGATGCACAATTTATTTTTTGAAAACAAACCTACTATAGCTGTCATTACGTGAAAGAGATTCTAAAGAGGTTAATCAACTAAGGACAAAAGCTTGCACTTTTTTATCATAACAAACCTAGATTATTTAATTAAAGCGAAAACTAGAGCTTGAAATAAATGTTGTATTGCTCATCAATACTAACAATATTCAAAAAATATTGCATTTTTTTAGATTAAAAAAGAGGGAGTAGGCAAAGAAGGCAACTATATATACCACTATATAATCTAAATTAAAATAGTATTAAATGGCTCCAAGAGTAAAAGGACTTGCTTCCTACAAGCATAATTTGAATTCAAAAATGACAACATGAATTTGGATTCCTGGAATCCATATAGAAGTTCTACTTGGTGGCACATGTCTGTTATCCCAGCACTCCTACTGTAAGAAGGGGGAGTCAGAACCCCCCCCCCCACACACACACACACACGAGCACTTACAGGCCAGCTAGCCTGAGCGTGCAACACACCTGCAAACACTAGGAAACCCTGCCTGGGCCAGAGTAAAGGTGTAGTGGTCAGCCCTGAGGTCCTGGGTTAGAACACAGAGACTCATAAGGTAAGAGGAGAGAACCGGGATGTCCTTTTGATATCAACATGCATACCATGGCATGCTGGTGCTGTCCAAGACACACACAGAAAAAATTTCCAAAGCCAAATATGTATACAAAGGACTTCAAATTTACCCAAATTTCTTTGTTATCTGAAAAATCTGAGACAGACACCAAAGAGTTTGCTAAATTTCTCCTCCAAAGCAGATTCTGGATAATTATAGAAACAAAACTGATTATAAGGTATCTACTACCAGGCAGAAGTGGTGTGCGCCTTTAATCCCAGTCCTTGGGAGGCAAAGACAGGTGGATCTCCGAGTTCAAGGTCAGCCTGGTCTACAGAGTACAGCCAGGTCTACAAAGAGAAACTTGGGGGGGGGGGAGTGGAGGTGGGGATTGAAAAAGAAAAAAGGAAAGTTTCTACCAACTGCAATGGAAACAGGATAATTGCACCACTGAACTCAACTGGGAGACTTTCTCCTAAAACAGCAACTGATGCTATTAGAGCATCATGTAAGAAGAGACAGTAAACAAAGGCTGTAGAAGGTTCTGCTACCAAGCAGGGCAAACTAAGTTTGACTCCCAGGACCCACATGGTGGAAGTAAGAGAGAATCAATTCCCACAGCTTGTCCTCTGACCGCCACATGAGCGCTGTGTTGTTTGTGGACAAATAAATGTAATTATTTTAAAAGGCAATCTTCATTAGAGTTATTACCCAGAGGCTATTATTTTTCCCACAGAAACTATGTAAAATGTTCCTAAGTCAACCTATACACATCAATTTAATTGCTTTTAAAATACATTCCAGATGTTATGAATTTAACAAGATCAAAGCAGATAGAAATGGGAGAGTGTATAAAGTTAATTGCACACTAGCTACAGTTTTTAAAGTTTCTAAAAGGGAAAAAATAAGCCATTTTATTGTGTGGGTCAGGGTAACCTGCCTGCTTAATCAATCAACCAAAGAAGGGGATGAGAAATAGTCTTGCTCACTGTTGGAGCATCTAGTATTTGATCACATGCATCAGTCATTAGCAGCAGATCCACCTCCACTGCCTGAATGAGCTTACAGAATTTATTAAAGAGTTTACAGAATTCATTTACAAGTGAGACTGACTTCACTGCCCAAGTGTTCATAAAAAAACAGATGGCATAGCATCATTTCTCAGGATTCAGTCTGCTATAGGTGGTTTAGGTTTAACACATTTCTTTAAAAAGCAAATTTCACCGGGCGGTGGTGGCGCATGCCTTTAATTCCAGCACTCGGAGGCAGAGGCAGGTGGATCTCTATGAGTTCAAGGCCAGCCTGAGCTACAGAGTGAGTTCCAGGACAAACTCCAAAGCTACACAGAGAAACCCTGTCTGGAAAAACAAAAACAAAAACAAAAAAAAAGCAAGTTTCATACATTACCTATCCACCCCCCCAAATCTCATTTTCAAGTCGAAATGGCAGGACCTTGATTCCAGCTTATACCTTTCAAAGCCACTGACAAAGTAAAGCTGAAAGAATAATGTTTTACAGAAAGGATAATGAAAAGACTGATCAAAATAAAATTGATGAAAGTGGATTTTTATTTCAAAAGCATAGCACAACTTCTTCCACAATGTATTTTTAGGAAGATTACCTGATTTTCACACCAACTTTAAAAGCAAGTAGGTAATTTATGATATTCCCTTTCTAAAGTAGAGAGATTTTCAAAAGTTGTCGTCAAAGACAAAGACAAGTGGGCAAGTGGGAGAGTAGAGTAAGAGACGCACTTCTCTAAGCACACTGTCTAGGGCACTAGCAAGAGAGTGAGACATGGAAACCAGTGAAACAGAGTCATAGCTCAACGGGATGAGAAGGGGAAGAAGAGTTTTATTAAGATGGAGACAAACATCTACATACTCTAAAACTAGAACCCGAAAGAAGCAGAGACATTGGGGTCAAGTATGAAAAGCCCCCAGAAGGTTGTGTGTTAAAAACAGTCTGCTACTAGTAGCACTATCTTGGGAGACTCTGGAAACTTTCAGGGAGGAAGTAAGTCACTGGGGGAATTCCTTTTAAAGTCTAATCTGTAATTTCTATTCTCTGTTTCCTGATTCCATGAGATGAACAGCTTCCTCCTCCACAAGCTCCAGCCGCCATGATGTTCTACCAAAGAATGTGAGGCCAAGCAACCATGGGGTGAATCCTCTGAAACTATGAAGGAAATATGTCACCTCTCCCTTATGTTGCTCTCTTGGATACATTTGGTCACAGCCACTCAAGGTGATTAATATAGGTGTCCTTTTCAGAAGATAGGAGAGAGTATACAGTGAAAAAATGCAGAGACTAGCCTTAAGTGGACATCCATAATAGTCAGGCATCTACAATTAAAAAACAAACAAACAAACAAGTAGGTAGTTGTAGTAGGGCCTTATAGATGTACTGTCAAAATCCTCAGTAAGAAAAAAACTAGGATTTTTCAGCTGAAAATAAGGGAGAGAAAGTTAAATCTTCCTACAGCAGTAGAAGAGGGAATGGGATTAAAATGATTGTCAGGTAAGCAACTGCTGTTTATGTTCAAGAGTCTGAGACAAGTCCATGCAACTAAGTATTGCCTGATTCCAGAAGTACAAGTGGAACATCAAGGTGAATTTTACAGCTTCTGTAATTCCCAATTGCGAACAATGGTGTAGGAGGGGGACCATACTGCCAAGCACTTGTTGACACCAAATTCTACATACATATTATTTCAAATCCACAGAATCTTCAAAAGACTATCATGTAACACTTCCCATACTGTTGTCCTCATTTTACACATGAGGACACAGTGGGGAACCTGCCCAAGGTCACCAATCAGCTATTTGGGCAGTACTCCGACTAGGCAGTCTGGCTTCAGTCATGCTATGCTGAATCTTCAAAGCATGTGAGTATAATCACTGACCCTACTCTTGATAAGCAATCGCTAATCTTGATAAGTGACAAGATAAAGGACTGAGAGACAGTGAAAAGAATTACTACCAAATGCTTTAAAAATCTCTTCCGCGTTGGAATCAGGAAATGAAAATAGAGTGGAAAGCTAAAACATTCTGGGTGTGGTGCTTTGAATGAGAAATGCCCCATAGGCTCAGATATTTGAACACTTGGTCCCCAGTTGGTGGCAGTGTTTGTGGAGGTTATGGAACCTTCAGGAAGTGGAGCTTTGTGGAGGAAGTACACCTCTGGGGGTTGCTTTAAGAGTTTATAATTACAGCCTCACTCCATTTCCAGTTCACTCTCTCTCTGCTTCCTGCAAGTGGACGAAGTATGGTCTTTCTTTCAGTTTCCTGCTCTGGCTTTCTGCTGCCATGACTCCCTGGCTATTCTGAACTCTCCCTCTAGAACCACAAGGAAAATACACTCTTTTCCATAAGCTGCTCTTGGTTATGAGTGTCTTGTCACAGCAACAGAAAGTAGTTAATACACTGGGTTGGGGGAAGCTGCAGTTACCAGTAATGTTAAGAACTAACTGTTAATAATGGGACTGAAGCCGAGACAGAATAAAGATCATTATTGACCATGTGAGCAGTATCCTAGTAGAAATGGAGCCAGAAGCTGTATTGAAGTGGATGTCATGTGCGGAATAGAGCAGTAGCAATGGGCTGAGAGTGTTCACTGTCTTTTCTATTATCCTTTTTCCTCATTGGTGGTTTTAAAAATATGAAGTTGAACATAGTACTTCTCAGCATCATAACATGGAGGTAGGCATTGTTCTCAAAGGAACACCATACTGCTGAAAAAATGTGATTAACGTATGTCATGAAAAGTAAATGACTACTCCACTGTTGGTGGGAATGCAAACTTGTACAACCACTGTGGAAATCAGTATGGCGGTTTCTCAGAAAACTGGGAATCAATCTACCTCAAAACTCAATCATACCACAAAGATACATGCTCAACTATGTTCATAGCAGCACTATTTGTAATAGCCAGAACCTGGAAACAACCTAGATGCCCGTCAACTGAAGAATGGATTAAGAAAATGTGGTACATATACACAATGGAGTACTACTCAGCAGAGAAAAACAATGACAGCATGAAATTTGCAGGCAAATGGATGGAACTAGAAAATATCATCCCGAGTCAGGTAACCCAAACCCAGAAGGACAAACATGGTATGTACTCACTCATAAGTGGATCCTAGATATAAAGCAAAGAACAATCAGACTGCAACCCACGGAACCAGGAAGGCTATATAGCAGGGGGGACCCTAGGATGACTGTGGCTTATAATAATTTTGGTTTTACTTAATTACTGGGCAAGCCTCAATCAAACATTTCACTATTGGGATAAGAATTTATATTATATCAAGATGATAATAGAAAAATAAATAAATAAATAAAAATGGGGGAAAAAAAGAAAAGTAAATGATGTTAGTTTGATTATCTATGAAAGATGGTCTTGTTTGTACCTTGGCCTTTTATTCTTTCTTTTCTTTTCTTTCTTTCTTTCTTTCTTTTTTGGTTTTTTGAGACAGGGTTTCTCTGTGTAGCTTTGTGCCTTTCCTGGAACTCGCTTTGTAGACCAGGCTGGTCTCGAACTCACAGAAATCCACCTGGCTCTGCCTCCCGATTGCTGAGATTAAAGGTCTGTGCCACCACCGCCCAGCCTTATTCCTTCTTTTCATATCTCCATGTAAGCTCTCATCTAAAATTCTCTGTAATCCAGACTCAACAAATAACATTTGTACCTCAATGTTCCTACTCCAACCCCCCAATTCTATTTTTTTTCTTCAGTCTTCCACATTTCTGGAAAGAAAGGAAGTATTCACACAATTTATATTACCAAATTAACAATGTCAACCCATCCAAAAAATTCTCACAATTCTACCTTGCAAAATATCTCTCAATTCCATCTCCAATCCTGGTCAAAGGTTCAACTGCTTAAAATTATTGCACACGCCCTAACTGAACCCCTCCTTGCTTTCTTTCCCTTCCATCCTACTACCCATTCCCACACGAGATCAGACAACCTTTTCTTTCTCATCATAAATGAGCTAGACAGGTGGCTCATGACCATAATCCCAGCATTCAGGTAGAATAGGACTGCCATAGGTTTGAGGCCAGACTAGCCTATGGAGTTAGACATGGTCTCAAAAAATAAGAGGAAAAACCCCACAATTTTTCAAAAGGCTTCTCATCTATCTTTGAAAAACCCTATCCTACAACAGCCTACACACTCTGAGCCCTTGTCTAACTCTCAGCTCCTCGCCTTTACCTCAGAAACACTGGTCTTTTAGATTCCCAAAAGACATTCTGAAAATCTTAAGGTCTGTACTCTAAGGTTCTCCACAGAAAAAGCTCCTCCTACAATGTGCTTATGTTCAGATCTCAGCTTGTTACTCAGCTGTTACCTTCTCCAGAAAGGCCTTTAAAGTAGCCACCTAGTCAAGGACCATCATCACATCATCTCACCCTATTTCAGTTTCTGCAGAGCAGTTATCACACACATGCACACAGAATGTTAGCAACTTTATAGTTTATAAGTAGTATGCATCCATTTCAGTGAAAATCTTTATTGAATGCCTAAGGAAAATAAAAAGCCCACTGTGGGTACAGAAAAAGCAAAAGTCTTGAGAATGACTAAACCAGATTTTCCAGTCTTACTGTATCTGCCCTATCTATATACCAAGAACCCTTAAATGCACCTTGTAATATGATAGTTTAACATATTTACTATTCATGTTTAATAACCTAGAAAGCACTGTATCTAGCACTGACTATATTGAAAAAAAATAAACCAAAACAGAAACAAATCACTAAAAAGTAATAATAGTGTACTAAAACTAAAGCAGTTATTTTAAAACAATCTCCAAAATCCTAAGAGATAACCACAAAGGGAGGTAATTGCTGTATAGCAAACTACCTATTTAGAGATATAAATTATCTTTATAGTTATTTTATCAAAAACATTAAGGTTGGCAAAATGGCTCAGCAGGTAAAAGCACATGCACACAATCCTAGTGACCTTGAGTTTTATCCCTAGAATAGAATCCACAAAAGGAGAGAACCAACTCCCCAAAGTTGTCCTCTGACCTACACATACATACACGCATAGTGAAACATGCACTTCCTCATGCACATACTACACACACAATGAAAATAATTTAAAAAACTAACCACAATGTGTATACCATACATAAAAACAAAATGAAAAACAAAAAACATACAAATGTAGTTTTAATATTATACTTATAATGTATTCATATTAAAGTTTTGATATTTGAAGAACATCACAGATTTAAGTCCTGTCCATGCCCTTTCTCAAAATATATAACTAGCATCAAGGATAAGCCGACTGCAGGATTAATGTGTATACTACATACTCTGTCAACATTCAGTGACACTGCATTAGGGGCTGGCAAGAGGGCTCAGCAGCCAATGGTGCTTACTGAGAGATCTGATGGTCAAGTTAGATCCTCAGAACCCACGCAGTGGAAAAAATATTGATTCCTGAAAGTTGTCTTCAGACCTATACACACACCATGGCACATACACACAAAATCATGTTTTTTTTTAATATTTCACTATCTCAAAATTTATTGTTTTAAATATTTTTTAAATAACTTATTTATTCTTATTTTATGTACACCGTTATTTTGCCTGCAAAGTACATACATTTTGAGAATGTCAGATCTTGGAGTTACAGTTATGAGCTGCCATGTGGGTGCTGGGAATTGAACCCTGGTCCACTGGAAGAACAGCCAGTGTTCTTACTCCTGAGCCATCTCTCCAGCCCTCAAAATTTATTCTTTAAATCTCCCTGTTCTTAACAGTTTTAATCAGCAGCAAAACTTCTAAAACAGCTCAGGAACTTTGGATTAAAAACTTTGTTCTCTCCTGCTAAATGTTCACTGGCACCAAACTGCAGAAACGTTAAGGATTTTTTTTTTCATATAAAAGATTTAAACATAAGTTTTCAGAAACTATAAGAAAAAGATTGACCACAAAGGAGAGAATTGACACCTTTTAAATTTTTCATTTTTCATTGTGGTTTGCAGACATGTGGTTGCTGACATTTGTCAGCTCAAAAAAGGATTATGGGCCGGGCGTTGGTGGTGCACACCTTTAATCCCAGCACTTGGGAGGCAGAGCCAGGCAGATCCCTGTGAGTTCGAGGCCAGCCTGGGCTATAGAGCGAGATCCAGGACAGGCACCAAAACTACAGAGAAACCCTGTCTTGAAAAACAAGAACAACCAAAAAAAAAAAAAAAACCACAACCAAAAAAAAAGGATTATAGTAAATCTCAATTTTGTCAAACAGAAAAGGAAGACTGCTATCCACAAAATCAGTTTCTGGCAGCCCTGTCATGTTGGTCCTCCAGCAGCAGGTCAGCAGCCCGGGATTATACTCATCACTGTGAACTACTTTCCAAAGCACATGCTTCTTAAAAATGTCTATCTTCCCCTCGAATCTTATCCAGAAAGATTAAGGATTTTTAAACCAGTGGTTCTCACTATTATGATTTACACGTGCTGGCGGGTAGTCCTTGCAGGTAGAGAAAGGGGCCCAGTGGTGGGTGAGAGACAGATGTCATACAGATAGTGCTCAATGAAGAGTTTTATTTGGTGAAGGGAAGAGAGAGGGGGGAGAAAAAGAGGGAGATGGAGAGAGGGTGGCAAGGGGTTGAGAGGTGCGTGCCTCATGGAAGGAAAGTGGAAGGCAGAAGAGAGGAGAGAGAAATGGGGCAGTTTTCCCTTAAGAATGGGCTTTTACGACAGGACATAGGGTGTCGCCAAAAGACAGGATCAGAATATTAACACTCACCCTTCCTAAATGTTGCAACCCTTTAATATAGCTCATGTTGTGATGACCTACAACCATAAAATTATTTTCGTGGCTACTTCATAAACTGTAATTTTGCTACTGTTATGGACCATAACATAAAAATATAATATGCAGGACATGATATGTGTCCTCCTGAGAAAGGGTCATTCAATGCCCAAGGAGTCGCGACCTATGGGTTGAGAACCGCTGTTTTATACCATCCAGCAATGACGCCTGTGATCCCAAGAGAATCACCAGAGTCAAGCCATCCTGGTCTATAAAGTGACTACAGACACTCAAAAAACAAAACCAACAAAGCAACAACAACAACAAAAAGTTTACAGAAGTGGTGGTCTATTAGACATTTCAAAATTGCACTAGCATGTGATACAAGGGGCTTAAAATTCTTTCATCATTTTTTCAGTAATCATCTACTTGCAACACTATAAAAAAATGAAGCAAATCTTTTCTTAAAAACCTCTCCTCCAGTTTAGGAGGAGCAGACTTGACAGACTTATCACTGGGGATGGGGTTTGAGATAAAAACAGTCCCACTATTTCAGTGCTGCTGTAACTGCTGATCATTGCCACAGTTCTCTTCATGATGGGCTCTTCTCCCTCTGGAATTTTAAGAACAAATAATAAACTCTTTATGTAATAATAATAATAAAAAAAACTCTCCTCCTACACCCAACACTTCTCAATTTGCTTCTTAATGCTCGGCTATTCCATAAAGAAGAATGTGTTACTATCATTAAAAAAAGGGTAATGGTGAAAACAGTATATGGTAACAGCCAAGTAAATGCACAAAGTAGTAAGTGAACAAAAAAAAAAAATCTTTTTGGGGTTCAGAGGGGGCTCAGGGGTTACCCAGGTTCAAATTCCAACACTCATATGGTAACTACCAATAGTCCCTAATTCCAGTCCAGGGGAATCTGATGCCATCTTCTGGCCTCCACAGGTACTGCACACAGGTGGCACAAAGACTTAACGTGTCGCAAAACACCCACACACAAAAATAAAGTCTCAAATTGTTTTTTGATCTTGTCATTTTAAAAAAAAAAATCAGAGGGACTTTCAGCTTTCAAAAAGCAAGAGCAAACAAAACATGCCCCTTGCCCTTTAGCCACTGATCCTCAACTAGGTGATAAAACTCCCAGAAAGCCCAAACTATGGCTTCAGCGTCCCCGCGCTAAGCACCACCAGCAGAGTTCACTCAGAACTGACTAGTTCAGCAATGAATCAATCACTCTGTGAGTGCCCTTAGCTCTCAATTCTTTCTCATTTTGTGAATGTTCATGTCAAGGTCCCAAGAGTTTCTTTCTCTCTTTTTTTTTTTTAAAGGGGGAGGGGTCTTTCCAGACAGGGCTTCTCTGTGTAGTTCTGGCTGTTCTAGAACCCTGTAGATCAAGCTAGTGTTGTGGAATAATCTTTTTGTACACTGTGAATGTATCACTAGGACTGGTTTAATAAAAAGCTAAGCCAATAGCTAGGCAGGATTTTTGGAGCAGAGGGTGCAGGGAAGGAGGGTGGAGGATCCAGATAGAGCAGAAAAATCAGTCAGACAAAACAGGATAGAGGTAAAAGTCATGGGGTAGAATGTAGATCAATAAAATTATGGGTTAAGTTGCGAGAGCTAGTTAGGAACAAGACTAAGCTATCAGCTGAGCTGTAATAAGTCTCCGTGTTGTGATTTAGGAGCTGGCAGGAGAGACAGAAAAATCCACCTACAAGCTGGCCTTGAACTCAGATATCTACCTGCATCTGCCTCCCAAGTGCTAGGATTAAAGGTATGAGTCACCATGCCCTGCACTCCCAAGAGTTTCTAAATAAGGTGCCTTAAGTTACTTAATTTCCTCAGACCCTTCTAAGTAAAAACTAGTTAAGGACAAACCTGTAAGCACAAAACGTAAGTTTCCAAGGACAACATGTGTAAATTGCAAGCACTTCTAAGATCCTAGTTTAAAACATACTCATTCATTCAGGGGGATGGGTGCCCAAGTGCCACACTGCCCAACAGAAGACAACCTTCAGAACCCAGTTCTCTCCTACCATGCAGATCCAGGGGATTGAATTTAGGTCATCGGTCTTGGTGGCATGAACCTGCCCATCCACTTATAAATTCCCAAACTGAGCTTCTTCTAAAATCCCTGGTTACATTTTTGTAACAAATTAGAAACAAATTATTTCTCATCATCCACTGTTAAAATAATCTTCACTAAATAATCTTTTAAAACATTGTATCAAAAAAATTGAGCTGGGTGTGGTGGTACAAGCCTTTAAACCCAGCGCTGAGTGAGGCAGAGGCAGGCAAATCTCTAAGTTCGGGGAAAGCCTGGTCTATAGAGAGAGTTCCAGGTCAGAAAGGACTACACGGAGATGGCTCGGAAAAACAAAACAAAAAATATCAACTAATCTCTAAACCTTGCTGGGCAGTGGCACACAGCTTTAATCCTAGCACAGGGGAGGTGGAAGCAGGTAGTTTTCTGTGGGATCCAGGCCAGGCAGGCCTACATAATGAAACACTGTTCAAATACATGAGCTACTAAACAAATAAACAAAATAAAAGAGAAAATGTGTGTGTGCTAATCAAAACTCACTATAGATGTAAATAAAGAGGCTATGGTGCAAATACTGGTACAAAGCTTGTCTAGTGTGCGTAAAGCCCACAAGTCCCTGGACTGGATCCCCAGCACAAAGAAATGGGGGAGGCATGCAATATGGAATCAAAACATGCCTTATAAAACATTTTTTACAATACTGATTTTTATATTACATTAATAGCAACAAATTATATATTTGTTCTAAGTTAAAGAAGTCACTAACAACTTACCAAACATGTATTTCTAAAGTGTAAAATATTACATCCCCTGGAAATAAACTTGTAAACATTAAGTGTAGTTAGGAATTTAATACTGCATTGGCTTAAAGGTAATAGCAGACATGTAGAAGGGCTAAAGTGTGGCACAAATTTTATACATCATACACACACACAAACACACACACACACACACCAGTGTGTGTGTGTATGTATGTATGTATGTATGTATGTATGTATTTCAGTAGTGTGAAGTTACTACAAACTCCAACAAATTTATGTAACAAAGAAATAAAGTAAGACCTATTTCTCTGTGTTTAGTGATTCTGGGATAAATTAATATTATAAACTCAGAAAGTTGACTTATATCATTTATCACCCCCAATGAACCAAAGCCAAGCAGGCATTTTACATATTTTGCTTAACATCATTAAACAGATAGCTGTTTTGTAATTTTTTTCAAGATGCTGGTGATGGACCTTGGGGACTCACAGATGCTTACATCTCCAGCCAGGCACTTTCATCTTTCAATTTATTATTCAGTACTCTTTCAGTAGTAGAGGAAAATTCGGTAAGAATTTTATTCTACTGGGCCACAGTCCACTAGGTTATAACTACTGCTTCTGAGAAGACTGCAGAGTTCTCATATGTAATTGGTATTTTCTGTACCTTCAAGAATTATTGCATATGTCTGCAAATTAAATAACTGCATATAAAATCATTTTGTGCCACAATTTAAAAAAGGTAGGAATTCTCAGCTTCGTATTAAAGACGTAGAAGACTAGAATATTAGATAAGATAGGTAAAACATAACACCATGTCTTCACAAAAACATCTATATTGATTACATAGTAGGCCTCATTTATGAACCAACTAAATGCCATTTAATCCTCACATCGCTGCTGGTACTATTCCTGATTCAGAAAATGAAACAGGGTAATTTGTCCACGTCGTAGTAAACGAGTTACAGAGCCACAAATAGAACTCGGGCCTATTTAATTAACACCACGTCCGTAGATCTTCAACCAAACTAGAATCAGTCATTTAAAAAAAAAAAAAAA
>CABHPH010147517.1:0-46150 GCA_902168325.1 Peromyscus nudipes
GGCATGCTCTTCAGTCAGGTTATTAATCTCAGACTGCTTTATAAAAGAATTTTTAAAAGATAATCTACATGACCAACAACAGCCACAGAATTTTGAGTGACAGGGAAGATATGAAAATAGTTACTTTACATCCAAACCATGGAGAACTTCTATAAGAACTTCTTGAAGACCTTCTAGAAGGTCAGGAAATGTGCCCAAAACATTGCATAAAAATACAAATATATGTAACATTAAGCCTGTATGTATATATTAATATTGTATAGATTATTAAGTAAAAGAAAATCCCCAAAGCATGAACAGTTACACCAGGGCAGTGAGAATAGACTATCACGGTTTTTATTTACTATTTCTGCCTAGTTCAATTGCAGACCCATCTTCCAAATTTTCCACAATTCTAGAAATACTTTTGACAAAGGGATTTAGCAAGTGCACTCTATGAGACTTTCTAGTTCTGAATTTCTATTATTTTTAGTGGAGGGTGTGGGGCGGGAGAGGAGGTTTAAAAGAATAGTAGAAAGGGCTTACCATCTTCCTAGTATTTCCCAGACTGGCTCCTCAGAATCCCCTGGAGAAATCAAAGTAAAAATCCCTCCCCGGTCAAGCAGGTGGGCAGAAGGGAGTGGGAAGCTTGGCTGATCTCAGGGCTGACAGGAACTCATTCACTCCCTACGATAGTTCCTTTTAAATGTCCTAGAATCACCTGGAAAACAGGACTCAAGGAGTGATTATCTAGATCATGGTGGCTTGGGTCTGTGGGGAACTGTCTTGAATGTCTTAAATTGATACAGGATGACCTCAGCCTGAATGTGGAGGACACCACCACTGGGACTTGGCACCCTGGTCTGGGTACAAACAGAGAAAGCTAGCTGAGCCACGCCTCCATGCTTTTACTTCTGTTTCTGACTGTGGGTGTGACATGGCCAGCTCCTTCAAGTCCCTGTCGCCTTGACACACACATACCCAATTAACTGTGAGCTAAAAAGAAGTCCCTTCTCCCCTAAGCTACTTTTTGTCTGGGAGCTTTATTTCAGCAAATGAAATGAAACTGGGAGACCCCCATTGCATCCTTTTCCTCCTCTGACTGGCCCTCTTGAAAACCAAATGCAGACCAGAGCTGGCATCAGCTGTTGATATTGATTTAAAAGTCAACTGATGTTAATAAATTTTAAATTCAGGTTTCATTTCTTCATTTTCTTTAAGATTAAAATCTTTCTTGATTAAAGAATGTTTACTAATGAAGAAGATGCCAGGGCTGTGCATGTAGTTTAGTAAGGCAGCAGTTGCCTAACATACTAAGGCCATGAACAAACAAAAGGTTTGTTCCCCAGTATTGAAACAAAGGGGCAAAGGGGTGGGGGGGTGTCCACTACAGAGATTATGAGTGTTAGACTCTACAACCCTGAACGGAGAGGATGTATTCTCAACTGTACTCATTGTAAATAGCTTGTTCACATCTCTTGGCTTGTCACTAAGAACCAAGATTCATCTCTTCATGGTCACAGGTCTGAAAGTGACAAAGTAAGATTCAAAATAAAAAGAATGCATATTTGGTACTATGGGTGGGAATTTTTCAGCTAATGTATTGGAAAACTTTGTTTTAAAGAATGGACTGCCCATGAGCCCTTAAGTGTACAGAGTAAGGAACGGTCTCTTGACCACACAATAAACATGGTTATGAATCCGGGGCTTGGGGTGATGAATTCCAAGAACCTTCCTGAAAATTCTGGAACTCGAGTATTTGTTGTGTTTGCCGAAGCTGTTGGTGAACATCGGAGCAGGATTCTTGTTTTTGGTGTAGGAACCTTAATGAGTCTCAAGTAGACTGTGAAGAAGACAAAATGACCCTGATTCAGACACACATCACCAAAGTCTATTTCATCTAGGATCTCACTGTTCATGAAGACACCTTCAGGGGCTGGCCAGTGGTCTAAAAAATCTAATCAAAGTGAGAAGTAAAGTGCTGTTTCTGCTTCCTACATTTCAAGAAATATATCCTGTTGTGGCAACATCAACCAATTGCACAAATATTTAAAAAATGAAACCAGAACCTAGGCTGAATTGACAGGCTGTGTGGAAATAGTCTGGGAGGAGAGCCCTGTGGATACTCGTGGTGTGCAGTCAATGCTGGGCTCTCTCCTCCTTCCCAACTTCTAGCTGCTCCTTCTGGGTCAGTTCTGTCCCCTGATCTTTCCTTTTGCTCTCTCCTGGAAGACGTCCTTCTCAAGACATCAAGCTCCCACACAGACAAACCATAACAAGATGGGAAGAGCGGGCCATATTAGTTCTACTGTCCCCTTCACATGAGTAGCAGAGGACCCCAAAGTCTGATGACCATTTTGTAGCTCAGCTGAGGCTGGCAGAGTAGGGAGAAAGTGCCTTATACCTGGGACTTGGGGAACCTGGGCTTTTGTCAATAGCTGTCACAGTCTCCTTCACCAGTCATCAGCTTGTTTTATGTTTTTCAAACACAAGAAGATTAAAAAATCTTTCCTGGCATGAGCTGGCTATCAGGATCCTATTACCTATGGGTGGTCACCTTGCTCACCCTTGATGCAGGGGGAAGAGCTTGGTCCTGCCTCGACTGAAGGTACCAGGCTTTGCTGACTCCCCATAGGAGGTTTTACCCTTTTGGAGTAGGGGATGGGAGGGATGAGAAGAGAAAGCTGAGGGGGGCAGCGGGAGGGATGAGAGGGGGATCTGGAGTTGGTATGTAAAATGAATAAAAAAAATTTAATTAAAAAAAGAGCTAGTGGGACAAGCCTTAAAAAAAAGTCTTTCCCAGAAGACTTTAGGTCTTTAGATACTTTAGATACACAGTAGTAGTTGTCTAAGGAACTATGCTTGTAAATGCATAAAGCTGCCATGAGCCTTGGGATCCAATCAGTAAGAGGGGCCCAATCATAGTAATAGTTCCATCGGTACCATATGCAACAAAGCAGGAAGGAATGTTTCCTGGGTTCCACCACCTCATGTTTGAGTGTTTGCTATATATGAGAAGTCATTAAAACATCCATTTCTATTTTCCTTTTTAATATGTCTTTGTGTGTAAGGTGAATGAAATGTATATGTCTGGGTTGATACTGAAACACTTTAGAAACTTACTCTCTCTTTTTTACGTATGTGTGTGTGCATGCATGTCTCTGTGTGTGTTCCAGAGTGTACATATGTGCACCACATGTGTGCAAGTGCCTGTGGAGGCCAGAAAAGGGTGTCAGATCCCCAAAACTGGAGTCACAGACAGTTGTGAGCCACCCCATGTGGGTACTGAAAACCAAGCCTGGATCCTCCCCAAGAGCAGCAAATGCTCTTAACTACTGAGCCGTCCCCCAATCTCTCTGGAACATTTTAGATGCCTAGACCATATGTGCCCAATCAATAAATAATGAAGAAAGGCAAGAAGGGAGAAAAAACAAAGGAAGGAAGAAAAGCTGATAATGAAATTAAATTGGAGGCCCACCTTGCCACACTGTTGCTTTGAGAGCTGTGTTTTAACACATGATGCAGCCAAATCACAACTGGGATGTAAGTAACACCCTCAGGTCACTGGTAAATAGTTAAACATGCATGTCACTGTTTCCTGGCTTCCCCACTGCAGACACCAGTGAAGGGAAAAGTTAGCCAACCGTACATGCCACCTATCTGAATCATCAGAGGACTCTCACAAAGACTTTTACAATAAGAAGCAGAAGGTAAACGTACTGCCAGTAACATATGCATTCCTGACGATGATAAATACACATGCATATGTTTTCCTAGCAGGACCCCTTCACCGGTAGCCAAGGATATTTGGAGTAACTTCAGGAGGGAAGCTATTCTGCACTATTACGGCACTATCAAGCCCAGGGACAAGAAATATCTGAGTTTGAGTCCCACTTAGAAAAGGAAACTTTGCCCAACATGTTGAGGTATTGGTATAATGTTCTAGCATCTTCCTCCTTCTTCCAAGGCACAAATCTTCTATCATGGCCTCCAGTAAGAAAGTTACATGTGCCTGCCTCCTCTTTGCCTTCTCCCCATTATCCTATATTACAGAGGGCCATGCTATGGCTCAACTACCAAGGAGTCATGTGCTAGAACTC
Source organism: Peromyscus nudipes (assembly GCA_902168325.1). Taxonomy (NCBI): domain Eukaryota; kingdom Metazoa; phylum Chordata; class Mammalia; order Rodentia; family Cricetidae; genus Peromyscus; species Peromyscus nudipes. The sequence goes on from CABHPH010147517.1 coordinate 4,080, forward strand.
TCAGCCCTAGAGTGGTAATGCTGAGAGGTGCTGTGACCTTCAGGAGGTCACTGGGTCACTAGGTCAAAGGTATCGCCCATGAAAGAAATTAAGAGTTTATCATGGGACACTGAAGAGTTATTTTATCTTAATTTTTTTATTCATTTACTCTGCTTTGTACGAGTATTCTGCCTGCATGTATGTCTGTGCACCAAGTGCGTGCCTGGTGTTCATGGAGGTCAGAAGAGGACATTGGCTCCCCTGGAGTTACAGACAGTTGTCAGTTGCCGTGTGAGTGGTGGAAATTGAACACTGCTCCTCCGGGAGAGCAGTCAGTGCTCATAACTACTGAGCCGTCTTTCCAGTTCCAGGACACTGAATGGATCTTACAGGAATGCTGCTGGATAAAAGTGAGATGGGTGCTGGGGAGAAGGCTCAGTCAGTGAAGAGCTCGCCAGGAGAGGATCGGGATCTGAGTTCAAGCTCCAGAACCCACGTAAAAAGCTGCACATGGTGCTGTGCACTGGAGGGGGCAGACGAAGTGGTCCCCCTGGCTCACTGGCCAGCTAGCCTAGTCTATTTGATGAGCTCTAGGACAGTGAGAGAGTCTGTCTCAAAAAATTAAAAAAAAAAACACAGAACAAAAACAAAACAAAACAAAAGGTGGGCAGTTCTAAGAGATAACACTCAAGGTTTCCCTCTGGCCTGCAGTAAACATGCACCTGTACAGACCTATATACCTGTATACACACACACACACACACACACACACACACACACACATACACACACACAGTGAGACTGGACCTTCCTCAGTGCCTCTGGCTCTCTGTCTTGCCAAGTGATCTCCCCATATAGCATACAACTCCACCATAACACCACACCTGTAACTCAGCATACCATCTGGATGTTAAGGTTCCAGCATGGCAAGCTAAATAAACCTCTTTTCTTCATACAGTATAAGCCTGTATATTTTATTGAAGCAATAGGAACCAGAATAATGTCGGGCTTAAAATGGTGTGTGGGCAAGGGAGATATGACAAAATAAGCTCTATTATAATCAATTAACAGAGACAAAGAAGAAAAAAATAAAGTCATGGTAGCCACACCATCTAGGGCAACGCCTTTCTGCAGACGATGTTACATTCCTGCCTCAAACACAAGGAAGGAGTCAAAATTCGTCTGCCTTGTCTCTCATATCCATTCCCAATCTGCCAGAATCTCACTGGCCGTTTTCAACATCAGTCTAACCTGGTCTCTGCCATACCTCATCTTTTAGAAATCCATATAAAGAAATAAAAATAGTCAGAGATACTTCCCTAAGGTCCCAATTTCAGCTGAACAATTGACCTTCTGTGGGGCTTCCAGAATGTTCTTCAACCTTCCCCAGTCATAATTATCATTTCCTAGTTTATAAAATGGAGCAAAATTATCATCTATTGGTCACCCCAAAAATGGTTTTAAGATTGAAAAGAAGAGAAATTTTGAAGCATCTTGTTACTTTTTCCTCCAAAAAAACAAAAGGATATGATATTTCCATAATCCCTGCCCCAGCCCAGACTTAGGAAAGACGGGAACTCCACAGATGAAGTCACTTTCAGATGCTTATACACATTCCTTAAAAGGAGCCTGAAACCTTAGGTCCTGGGCAACCTCCCACAATGGAGCCACTGTTTTAATACATTCTTCTAATGCCAAGATTTTCTAAAAAGAGGGTAAAAATACCTTCTTAGGGCAATTTGTGTGCAGATGGAACAGCTCATTAAAGACTCGCTCAACGAGAATGTATAAACACAGGTCTTGGCCACAAGGAAACAGTTTCCTGGGGCAAACTTCATGGTCTGATTTCCCAGAAATACACTGGAAGTGGAACATAAGAAAATGCCTCATGGTGCTTTGTCTGTGGCCACAAAACACACACATGAGGTCCCTCCCAGCCCAAATGTAACCCCGTGCCCCCAAGACGTACAACAATAAGAGTCAAAGTCCCACCACAAGGTCACTGCACATGTAGAGCTGTGCCACCTACTCATGGAGGCCCCCACAACAATAGGCCAAGAAGCAGGGAATCCTCCAGTGTGGAAACGGAAACAGGAGCTCTGTCATAGTATTTTCTACACAAGAAAGTTTTCAGGGTTGACGCCACTTCCCTCAGATCTGCTGAGTTTGGATCTATCCTAAGGAAGAGTAATAATATTAAGGAAGTAATAATAATAAGGAAGTAATAATGATAAGGAAGAATACTTGATGTGCCTGCGTGAACAACTATAATAATACACCGGCTAAATATTAATCTGGGAAAATGAAACCCAAACTCTGACACTGTAGGTAAGGATCTAAGAAGAGATGACAGAACACATCGCTCATGGGAAAGTCTGTTCTTGTATTGCTCACCTGTGTCCACTGACATTCTGTGTCTCCCATCAGGACTATTGATGTCTTTGTATCCCTCTCCCATTCCATCAACCAGCTCATTGCCCAAGTCAGCCACCTCTGCACACAATGGTAACTATACAGTCAGTATCCGCTCTCTCTCTCTCTCTCTCTCTCTCTCTCTCAGATGATCATGACCCTTGCAAACATTTTATTTTATTACTTCTAAGTTGAACTATTTTATAGTAATACTTTAAAACTTTTCTAATTTTTCCTAAATTTCTTCATTCTATTTTGTGTGTGAGTGTTTTGCCTGTATGAGTGTATGTGCGCCACATGCATCCTTGATCAACAGAGACTATGGGATCCTCTGGAACTGGAGTTACAGATGGTTATGAACCATCATGTGGGTTCTGGGAATCGAACCCTGATCCTCTGGAAAAGTACAAGCATTCTCAACTGCTGAGCCATCTCTCCAGCACCCTTTATAGTAATACTTACATGTATATCTTCAAAGAATAAGCAAGCATTTTTGAGCCCAGATGTGAAATGTTTGCGTCGCTCATTTTGTGAGAGGGTGTTTTTTTTTTCTTTCCATAATTGTCCACCAATCACAAGTTACCATTAGCTCAGTTGCCTTTAGTCATTCGCTATTGTGTGACATACCCAAAGGGCACAGGGCTACGGTTTGGGGTTTAGTTCTGATTCTTGGATGAGTTGTGTTACTCTGCCAAGTTTCAGTTTTCTTTCTCAAAAATGGAAATAGTAATACTCCTCTGCTTACTTCACAGAATTAGTGTCAAAATTAAATGAAAATATATGTGTAATTTTACATATACATATCATATGCACATATGCATTTTATAGCTAGATGATGAGCCCTTAGATTTACTGGTAATAGGTAAATGCTGCAAATTAAGCAATATTCTATGAAGCAGAAAAAGGCATTTTTTTCTACAGTTATTGTTTCTGCAACCAATTATGCTCACTGAATACCAGAGGCAGCCCTCACTATTTATAGAAGTTGCAAGTGAGAGTATGTGGACCCTCTGGGGCTGCCAGAACTTTCTCCCCCATCTGTAATCACTCTCTGCTCTCCTTGGCAAGCCCTCCTGAAGTCTGCAACTCATTCCCATGCCCTAATTTCAAAGAAGAGAGAACGCAGCCCCACCCACGGCTGAGCTGCCAGCAGAACCTCACCTTCTTGTTGGCGTCTGAGGCCTGGGCATCCTGTCAATGCCACAGGAAGTGGGGTGCGGAAGGTGCAGGTAAAGCCGCTGCCCAAGGTCAGTGTGCCTAGTCTAGTGATGTCGTTCTCTGCTGCATTTGCCTGTGGGCAGGAGCATGTGAAGTAAGAGAATGTCATCGAATGAATGCAAGGGGACCAACTGTCAACTCCTAAGACACGGTGACAGATGAGACTCTGCCTCCAATTCCAGACCCCTACTTGATGCTTAAATGAGGCCATCCACTAGTTCAGGAGCCATGAGAACAAATCATGACACCTTGAGGGGGTTTTAGACATATCTAACATACCAAATGTGCCCTAGTTAAGTTTAGATCCTGCTATCTTAACCAAAAGTAAAGGAAGATGAGGAAGAAAAGGGAGGGGGAGGGATGAAGGCAGAGGAGGGGGAGGAAGAAGTTGTTGGTCATCAGCTAAAACAACAAGAAGGAAAATGTCATAAAGAAGAGGTGCACACTGCAACCCTAGCCTTTGAGAGACAGAAGCACAGAATCACTGTGAGCTGAAAGGCCAGCCCAGCCCGTGGAGGGAGTGCCAAGCCAACCAGAGCTATAGAGTAAGACCTTACCTAAAAATTAAATAAGTACACCAACTCTCCTTATTCTCTACATTCACAGAAGTGAACACATTCTTAACAGCTATTGTGTGATTCTGAATACAACATTAGGCAACACACTAGTTATATGGTCTTTGGATACAGAGTTTGGTTGTTGCCTTTGCAAATCTGCTGAAGAGATTATCTAACTATACATGGTACTGAAGCTGCTCTTAAAAAATTCATAGTGTAGCATTATAGTTTATGATCATTTTGAGTTAGTGAGTATTTCAGATCTCTGTTTAAAACATAGCTGTTCTTACCAAAGCACAGGAGTACATGTAAAATTTGCATTAATTCTGGAGTTTAAAAGACTACCTGGAACTTCTTAAGAATGTTTAATATCAAAGAAACAATAGGAGAAAATAACTCAAAGTAACACAAATTAAAATATAAGTTCAGATAAAGGAATATTTCCATGGATATGGCCTGACCAAGTAGGGATTCATGATGGGGGACATTTTGGCTTGGCCTAGAAGGGTGAGGGGGTCTTTCTGAGGCCCCAGGCTTCAGGAGAGAACCCACTACTATTACTTTACTAAATGGACATAGTCTCAAACTGTCCTCTAAATAATTATCCCAACCCTTATCAAATAAACTTCTACTTGCAGAGGACGAGGTTAATTGTGTGGTTTGAATGAGAATGTCCTTCCTAGGCTCAGATGTTTGAATAATTGGTGCCCAGTTGATGGCTGCATTTGGGAAGACTGGGAGGTATGACCTCTTGGAGGAAGTATATCATTGGGGGTGGGCTTTGAAAGCTATTTGCCATTCCCAGTACATTCTCTCTGCTTCAAGCTTGGGGCTTAAGATGTGAGCTCTCAGCTGCTGCTGCCAGCATGCCTGCCCATTGCCATGCTCCAGGCCATGATGGTGATGAACTCTTAATCCTATGAAAGTGGAAGCCAAGTAAACTCTTCCTTCTAGAAGTTTCTTTGGCCTGGGTGTCTCATCACAATGACAGAAATGGGAATAGAAAGGTATGGAAACTCAGACCGGTCAAGTGCAGAGACTCAGTGACTGGAGTGCTCAGCCATAAATGAGACTGTGTCACACCCTTTTCCCCAGGGCTCAGGAAGAATCTCAGCAGATGGGGCAGAAGTTTGTAAGAACCCAAGGTTGGGAGGGTGTGCTAGAACATGACAGGGCCATTGCCATCACAAACTCACAGCAGCTGTGGTCGCCTGCACAAGGGAGCAAGGAGCCCCACGCCTAACTGAGGAGCTACTGGCAGTGGATAGCTGCTGAGAGAAGAGTCAGGTTTTTTTCAGAGGTGCAGCCCAGGATATGCCCCTAAGTTCCAGTGCATGGTCCCACACCCATGCACATTCAGACTGCACTAATTGTACTCAGCAAGTTAAAAAAAAAAAAAAAAAAAGGACGGTAAGCTAGGAGGGGGCTGTTGGGGGAGGAGTCCTTGAGGAGGTGGAAGGGGGATGTGGGGATGGATATTATTTAAGTACATTGTATATGTGTATGAATTAACAAATAATTTTTAGAGCAAGAATGGGGAAACACATTTAGCACTGAAGAAGCAAAAAAAGGAATGAGGAATCAGACAAATACATGAATATTTGGCATACCCAAAAAAGGAAAAACCTTAAAGCGAGGAAAGGTTTGATCTGTTCTACACACAATGCCAAGCTGTTCAGTTTTGAGCAGGGAAGGACATGATCAGAAGAGCACACTGGAAAGACGTTCTAGTGACAGCCAAGGACGGGACTGGGAATACAGAAAAAGCCACCACACCGTCAGCGAGATGTGGGGGGGAGTCAGTGTCAACAAGGCCAGTGTAATTCCCTCCAGAGTGGAGGCCCCCAAAACAGGCTTCACTGGAATGTGGATGGTGCAGCAGGAAGAATTAGGAAGGTTTACAAAACCGTTTTTTAAGTGGTAGGGAACACGGGATATGAACGTTTTCAGGGCAGACTGAGTTTGAGCTATTAGTGTTTCCTGAAAATCAGTGTAGCATGCAGCTTATGACTGTGTGCCTCCGAACAATGACATTATTAATAGCTTTAACTGCACTAAGGGAATATCAAGGTGTGCTGAAAACAGGGAAGTCTTCAGGGAGATAGGGCTGCAGAAACGTGATGGTCACCAAAGCTGCTGCAAGCCAGTGGCTTTCAGATTCTTGTCTCTAGAAGTTGAAGAATAAAATTAATAGATCAGAGAAAGTGAATTTTAGAGAAAAGGTTAGACCCAACAGAATCTCATAGACATCGCTAGGGACTACACTAGGAGGCGGGAAGTCTAGGAAGAAAAAATACATTAGCTCATTAAAGGGATAATTATTCCCCCATCTCTAACAGTGCTTAAAGTGGAGCTGCCTTCCTGAAGGGTGGTCCTTTGGCCAGGTGATTGGCCTGCCCAACTCTTAAGGAGGAGACAACATCATGTCACCACCCAGAGGTAGGTTCCTTTAGGGGCTAGGAGATAACAGATTCTTCTTATTGGGCCCTCAATGATACTGTAATGTTACAACTGAATTAAAAATCTTCATTCTGTCCTGTGGTGATATATTGTTTGTAATCTAGGAAATAAAGCTTGCCTGAGATCAGAGGTCAGAGCCAGCCACAGAGTTAGCCACAGAGGTCAGGCAATGGTGGCACACACTTTTAATCCTAACACTCGGAGGTAGTGGCAGAGATCCGTCTGGATTTCTGTGAGCTCAAGGCCACACTGGGCTGCATAAGATTAATCCATTCTAAAAGAGAAACAGAGCCTGGCAGTGGTGGCATACACCTTTAATTCCAGCTCTTGAGATCACACACCTTTAATCTTAGCCCAAGGAAGGTTGAAACAGGAAGTGATGTGGCTGGGCAGGGAAAGGAATGTAAGGCTGGAGGAGACAGGAATTCACACTCTTTCAGGCTGAGGAGTTGGTGAGGTAAGAGGTGGTATGTGGCTTGTTCTGCTTCTCTGATCTTTCAACTTTCACCCTGATATCTGGCTCTGGGTTTCTATTAAGACCAATTAGAATTTGTGCAACACTATTCAGAAATTACTGAAGCTCCCAAGAGAATTTTCAGCCCTTAGATAGGTACAAAATCAGCAATGAGTTTAGGATTCCTCTCACATTCCCAAATCATAAGTCTCTTAATTTGATTTTTGCTTGTTTGTTTGTTTTGTTTCCTTATTTATTTTTTACACTTTTAATCCAAAAATAATTACATCATTTCCGTCTTTCCTTTCCCAAGTCCAGCCCTTTCCTATGTGCTCCTTCACTCTCCAATTTCAGCCTCTTTTTCCTTTTATTATTATTTTATATATACATATAAAGCATATATATGCATACATATATACATGTGTGTGTGTGTGTGTGCACATGCACCAATATATAAATACTACCCAACCCACTGGATCCATTTTTGTCATTAGTACATCTGTGGTTTCAGAGCTGACCATCCCTGGGAGAGGCTAATTCTCCCTCTCTCGTCAGTCATTAGCTGCCTATAGTTCTTTGTCTAGAGGTAGAACCCTGTGACTTTCTTTGTTTGGGTCTTTACTTGTTTATGCACAGGTTTCTAAGAGAAGCAGTCTCGCAGCAGACTTCCCAATATCCTGGTTCTTATGATCTTAATTTGAGACCTTGCAACATTCCTGACAGAAAGCGTGGTATGCAAACAGTAGAAATGAGTAATAAGCAACCTCTTTGGAACACATATTTTATCCAGAGGACAAATTTCATCAAAACAGTTGAGGTGACAGATGGCTGGCAGCATTGGAGCACTGATCAGAAATGAGTTTCTTGTCTCTACCTCTCTCATAATAGTGGGTTCAGAGGTAAACCAGTGGCACATCCTTGCTTGAGTAAACATGGAGGTCATGTTCTGGAACATTCAGGAAGTCACTTTGCAAGAAAGTGATAGATTGGAGCTACAACTTTTGGCAGCTGATGACCAGTCCAGATGAGCTTTCCTCAGCTCAGTCTCCTCAGAAGATTTGGGGCCATGAATGAACCCAGGGGAGCTGGAGCTGGCCTCAGTCCTGCAGAGCGGCTGTCTAGGGAACATGGAGCTGCCATGCTGATGGATGGTTGGGGTTGCCTCCAGCTGTTTGAGCAAAACCTCTACAGCCTCTGGTGAAGACAAGGGACAAAGGACAGCACACGTGTTTATTTAGGAGGAGAAGGTAAGGAAAGAAAAACGGCTTCTTCACAGGAGGTCTCTACCTCTTTCTGAATTTCTTTTCCAACTCTCTTAACTGCCTAGCAAGTACTGAGACCTGATACCAAAGACTCCAGTGGTCTCCACTCTCCAGCCTGCCCTTCTCTCTCATAGACCCTCAAACTCCTTCCTTGAGAGAACACTACTGCTTCAAACTCACTTCTCTGAGGCTTAGAAAGCCAACATAATGCCAGTGGGGTTTCAACTGCCCACACTGCTGCAGGAGCAGAAACTGAGAGCCTTGCCAAAAATGATGGCGAATCAGGGCTGTGGAGATGCTTCTGTCAGTAAAGTGCCTGTCTTGCAACCAGGGGGTTTGAGCTTCATCCCTCAGAACCTGTGTAAAAAGCTGGGCATGGTGATGCATTCTTGTAACTCCAGCCCTGAGAAGGTGAGGGCTGGCAGATCCCTGGTGGTCACTGGCCAGACAGCCTAGCCTACTTAGTGAGTTCAAGGCTAATGAGAGGCTGTGAACAAAAAAAAGGTGGGGGGTGGCACCTGACAAGAGTGGGAGGTGGTTTAGTGGACCAAAGGCAACTCCTCTATGGATACACTACTGAAGAAAGTGTCCTCCTCTGTAGACAGCTGTTATTTGCCTGGGCCACACACAAATGCAGACATGAAATGAAAGTAGGGGACTCACGGAGAAGGCTCCAGATGAAGTGGGGGTGAGGTAAGAGAGGGAAATGGGGGTAAAAATGAACACAATGTGTTATACACAGGTATGAAACTGTCACACAATAAAAATTAAAATAAAAATTAAAATTTTAAGGCGGACAATGCCTGAGGAACAACATCCAAGGTTGTCCTCTGACCTCCACAAATGTGCACACACAAGTACACATGCACTTGACACCCATAGGCGCCTAAACACACTGAGAAATGCACACACACATACACACGCATGCACACACTCACACATATGACTATATATCAAAGAGGTCAGACAGATCAGAAAACCCCTAATCAAAAGAAGTATACAGATTATTTTTGCTGAGATTGGATTTTGGATGGTCCATGTTAATGGCTACTCTACTATACGTTGACAGGAGGCAGGCAACAGAAACCTGTTGATGATGGAACTGGATTGTGACAGAGCTAGCCCTGGAGCCTGGGGGCCTCAGGGGTTTTCACCCAGCACTGTCTCCTGTATAGAAGATCTTCCGAGAACACCCCAGAAATCTTCCAGTGTTGCACATTGAAATGGAGACTGAGTGTTCTTAATTATTTTTCTCACTTCTCCTTTGAGATGCAGGCAGCAGATTCCTAAAAGGGCATACATTTCAGCTTAATTGTTAAAGGAGGAAAATCAGGAGAAGCTGATTGTAGACAAAACTGTATAAGCGATACACTTTCTCCACACCACATCATTAGTGCTCTCTGCTTATGTGCCAAAGATTTATGCACCCCAAAAATATTCAACTCACTTGACACAAAAAAAACAGCAGGCCTCTCACTTAGTGAGCTCGGCTGTGGCTATTTATAAGAGGTGGAGACTAGCCAATCAATAGGGCATGTCGGGGGAGAGTGAGTAACACACTTACTGTATTTCATGTCTCAGTGTACTATCTCAGCATTTAAAGAGCCCACAAGAGGAGTTTCTTGATATTTCCTCTCAGTTACAGCAGGTTGATAAAATTATAGTTTTTCTAGTTCACAGAGAACTATGGCCTTTGTACAAGAAGGGAGCTGGGCTCCTGGTAGGCAATGAGTGAGTCGTATTAACAAGAACCAGTACTTCTCAACATGTTTGATGCGAAAGAATACTCAGTCTAATGCCAGCATTTCACGTGGACCTTCTGTGACATGGTGTCCCACATCAGTACTTGGATTAGTCATCAGCATTCAGAAAAGATATCTGAGATAAAGTTACACTCACTGTGATGGCACAATGCACTCCACAGCAGGAAGGGTTGGGGGGCCAGTGAGGGTCTGGGAATTTTGTCACTGTGGCGATGCATTATTATGAAACTCTCTCTCACATCCCAAGAGACTTGAACTTTAGTTGAACTGCACAGTTAATAACACACATTGAGGTCACTTAAGATGGCTGTCCTACTGTATACTCAGACTGTTTAACCTACCTTTAACAGTGGTTCTCAACCTTCCTAATACTGTGACCCTTTAATACAGTTCCTCGTGTTGTGGTGACCCCCCAATCATAAAATTATTTTTGTTTCTACTTTATAACTGTAATTTTGCTACTATTGTGAACTATAATATAAATATTTTTGGAGACAGAGGTTTATAAAGGGGGTCACCACCCACAGGTTGAGATCACTGCTTTAAAAGAGCGCTGTTACAGCCAACCTTACATGCCTTTGATTTCCCACATCATCAGCTTTTATAACCTAAGCTAATACATAGCTACAGCCTTAGTTATGGACTCTTCCATGCCCCTGACCCAAGAGTGATGCATATGTGTTTTAACATGTGTTGTGATAATCATTTGCTGAGAATTATCTTATAAAATGAATATCCACCTTAAGTGATGGATGCAACGTATGGATATTGCTTGATAAACAATGGTGTTTGTAATACTGTTTGTTATCTAGGGCAGTTGGAGTCAATGAGTTAATAATCCCTTGTAAAACTATGTTAAAGATTATGTAAAGTATTCCTCATTTCTTCCCCATGTGATGCCTTCTGTGCTGTTCAATAAAAGAAAAAGTAAAGCCCTTTGTCAGGAGAGGCACAGTGACAGATTCACAAGACAGCATTCAGGCAGGCACAGACTCAGACTCGCACGACAGGAGATGATGGAGGATAGAGAGAGAGTGAAGAATTCAAATCTAGGCTTGCTCTGGTCCAATGACACCACAGAGAGATGCTTTGATTTCTGCTCTTAACGCAACACCAACACATTACTGGTGACTCTGACCTATTACCAGTGCACTCAAACTGACCACAGGTGATGTCCTGTGTGTTAGCCACACTGGTTTTTGTGTGAAAATCACCTCACTGTGGTTTTTATAACCTTTTTATACACATGACATTTTACAGTAAAAATAAAAGTTAGACATAAAAGTATAAATTACTAATTCATGTCTGCTCCCCACTGAGATTATGTTAGAATTACATGGAAAAGGTTGTCTTTTTAAGTTATGAACCCACAGAACAAGGAGACTAGAGGAAAGAAAGAGAAATCAGAGTTGCCAACAAAATCTTGGAGTAAATCATGTGGGCTAACAACTAACTTACAAGACAGGAAAACTAACACTGAGCCCAAGAAGGGCAAGGCACAGGCCTTGAGAGAAAGACAAGGCTCAAGAGTTGGGGCTACCAGAGAGCCCTGAAGCTGGGATGCTGTCGGGGCTCGAAATGACAGGGCTGGCACCCAGTCCACACAAGAAGCAGTCAGGCCTCCAGAAGCCTCCATCCCCACAGCAAAGGATAACAGCCTGAGAACCAATGGGAGTCACTGTGCTGGGCCCAGAGCCCCAGTGCCGGGTGAAATTTCAGATGCTGAGGAAGGAGACAACTTAGACACTTCCTGACTTGCCCCCCAGGGTGCTGGCAGTGAGCCACATAGCCCTGGACAGGAAAGGACCAATTTCTGTCCAAGAAAACTGGCTGGGTGCAAAGAGAAGGCTCAGATGCTCAGAGGTACAAAACCCATCAATCAACAGACCCTTCTCACACACACAACATATGTACATATACATACGTACACATGTGTACACACACATACATACATACACAAATACAAATACATGCATTCACTCACATACAAATACACATTTGTAAATACACATCCATATAGGCAAAAACATGCATGTACACACTTACACATACACACACGCATGCAAAAAATATACACACATGAGCCATACACACATGCCCACATATACATTCACAAACACATACACACATAGCTTTTAATCAACACTTATAGAAATAAAATATAACTGTTTAGATTTTAAAATGCTGAGAAAAAAGCCATCTACTGAGGCTAAAGATGTATGTAGCTCAGGCCTAGACACTCACCCAGCATGCATGAGGCCATTGGTTTTGACCCAACATCACAAGAAAAAGGTGCTTAGTGCTGGGGATCCATAAAGGGATAGAGAAAAGAGTATGAAAGCCTCCAGAGGAAATTTAAAACTGGCCATTAGAAAGTCAACAGGTCCAACAGCAGCCTTGGTCTCTAGCAAAAACGTCACACTGTCTTCAAACTCTAATAGCGATTTATAGCGCATTAGTGAGCAGAAACATAGGACATCTGTGGAAGACAGACAGCAGCCTACTCTGACACAGAGGAAGGAATGTTCCAGAAAGGATGGTCCCAGGGGGCGGGGATGGGACTCAGAGTTACCTGTTGTGTCTGAGCATATGGAGAGGAAATTCACACTTCTGGCTTTCAGTCTGATAATAAATTAGTTACAATTATAAAAACAAAGGACAGAGGTGGAAAAAAGTTGTTTTTACTGAAGATAAGGGAAAATATTATACAGAAGACTTTCAGCTTCCAGCCAAGACAGATGAGTAGAGACTAGACTTACCCTACCACCTGAACAAACCAAAGAAAAAAGACAGAACAGTCATATAGAGCCAAGGGTCCAGACGTTAGATGGATCAAATTTTTTTTAAGTCTTGGGCTATGGGAGATAGCTCAGTTGGTAACAGGCTTGCCTTGAGAACACAAGGGTCTGAGTTTGATCCCCAGAACCCACATATAAAAGCAGTGAGGTGGTACACGCTTGTAATCCCAGCACTGAAGAGCAGTGGGCAGCTTCCTGGGGCTTCACTCACTCACGCAAGTCTAAACCACTTGGTGAGCTCCAAGCCAGTGAGAGACGGTGTCAACAAGCAAGGTGGCTGGTGACTGGCTCCTTTTGCCCTCCACATGTATGTGCACATGCACAGAGAGAGAGAGAGAGAGAGAGAGAGAGAGAGAGAGAGAGAGAGAGAGAGAGAGAGAAAGACACTTGATGGCAAGTTCTCATTAAGTGCTCACAATTCATGCATCATTAGGAAATTGCAAATTAGTACCATGGTAAGTTACCACCCCACACCTAGTAGAATAGCTGAAATCCGGAACTTGGGGGCCCTAACCACTGGCAAGGATGTGCACTGGTAGCTGTCACTCATCACTGACAGAAATGCAGACTAGTGAGGCCACTCAGGAGGATGGCTTAGCAGTTTAATCTCACCAGAGGATTCAGCAATCTCACTTCTTGATATTTACACCGAATGAATTGAAAACATATGTTCGTATGAAAACCTGTCTGCAGACATTTATAGACTCCTTGTTCAGATCTGCCAAAGTCTGGAAGCAACAAGATGTACTTCAGAGTGAGTGTCTGTGGTACACTCAGACAATGGCTGTTGTTTAGTGGTGAGAAAAAAAAAAAGAGCTATGAGACATAAAAATATTCTCAGAATGGCTGGAGAGATAGCTCAGCAGGTAATCGCACTTGCTGCCAAACCTAACCTGAACTTGGTCCCCCATCCCACAGAAAGAGCCGGATACGGTGATGCTTGTCCACAGTCCAGACTCCTCCAGCAAGGGGGATGCAAAGGGAGGAGACTCCAAAGGGAGGAGACTCCAGAGCGAGCTCACAGGCCAGCTAAACCAGAGTGCACTGCTCCCAGAAGAAACAACAGAGACCATGCCCCAAGGTGGAGGGCGAAAGCTGACTTCTGAAAACTGTGCATCTGCATAAGCACACTGCGACATGTACGTGCACACAACACACACGCACACACACACAGACACACACACACACACACAGGAGAGTGGGGGAGAAAATGAATTTTTTTAATTTTTAAAATATGAGGGAAACATAAATAAATGCCTAACAGTATGAAACAAGACCCAATCTGACCGAAGATAAGAAAGAAATATATCCTAGAAACTGAAAGACAATCGTTGAAAGAAACTAAAGGTCTGAAGCAAATGGAGAAACGCACTGCGCTGATGCTCACCAAAAATAATGTGATTAAGATTTAACTCTTCCTAACTTAAAGAATAGGTGAATTAAACTAAATGTTTAAAAACCTCACCAGATTTCCACAGCTGTTGACAAGCTAATTCTAAAATTCACTAAAAATGCAAAGAAGCTTGTACAGCTATAATTTTTTTAAAAACCGAAGCTGAAGATCTAAACACTCCTTGGGACCAGCAGTCAACACACTGTCTCCACCCCAGTCTCAGAGAGTAAAGGGCCAGCAGGCCTCTGACAGACTTCTTCACGCAGTCAGAGAACTATACATCACCACCACAGCCCACAGGCACTAGGACAGGAAGGCACCTGACCTGTGCTAGCCGTCACTTATCTCTCCCACCACTGAGGTTCTGAGCCCACTGCCTACACTACATGGCACTGAAGGTGAGCAGAACTGTGTACAACCCCACCCCTGCAGCTACCTGAGCAAGGGCAAGGGCCTGCAAGCTCCCTCTCTTTTAGGACAGGGCCTCATGTAACCCAGGATGGGCCTCAGGCTCCCTACATAGCCAGGAGTGAGCTCAAAGTCCTGCCTCCTGCTCCCCACTCCCTTACGCCCTGTTCATGCCCTGTTGATAATGGAGCCTCGGACCCTGAAAATGCTAGGCAAGCACTCTCCAACTGGGTTACACCCCTGGCCTGCAAATACACTCTTACTAATAACTATGAAGGACCTGCCTCTTACCTCCATAAGTCACATCCAAGAGTGAAGGGACACTAGCCCACTCAAGCATGACTCTGGCAGGCCTTGCCCTCCTCCCCGATTCCCTCTGCCTTGCTAAAAACTATTAGACGACATTCATAAAGCTAGCCTCCAAGGTCTGTTTCCTTATTTGGCCACTTCCTCCTCCTGAGGCTGACTACCAAAGTTCAGCTATCAAAAATACTCTTTGAGTCACATAATTAACATGCCCAAATAAAATTAAACACTTCATCCTAACACGAGGTCTCCCCTTTTACCTTTTAAACCGCCATTTCTCTATGGGCCACGTCTGTCTCCCCTCTATCTAGAGGTAGTCCTTTGTCCCTCTGGGACAAATGTCCCTTCCCCCTTCTCCTTCACACCCCATCTCCTTTATCACGGCATCCTAGCCCATTCTAACACAGACCTCCCCCTTTCCTCCTCTTAAAATTACACCTACAAGGTCATTTGATGCTGTTTTTTGCCTGAGTCAGAAAGCAGCCACTTGAACTTTTCTTCCCCACTTAATAAAAGATCTCTCCATGGAAACAGGTGTTTGGGTGTGGTTTGAGTCTAATCCGGGGTCCAGGAGGAAGTCCCCACTGTTCCAGGTCTCCTTCAAAGAGAAGTTTTCACCAGCCTGTTTTATAACAAACTTGATTAGAGTAAGAAAAACTTTATTTAAAAAAGAAAGAAAAGACAATGTATTATTGGATTCAAGACACATAAACAGAGGAACAGGGCAGAATCGACAGCTAGATTATATAGCTGCACATGTATTTTTTTCTCACATAATATATCCTGATTACAGTTCCCCCCTCCCAGTTTCTCCCTTCTTCCCCTCCTATCGAGATTCATCCCTTTTTGTCTTTCATTAAAAAATCAGATGGATGATGCCACACACTTTTAATCCCAGCACTCAGGAGGCGGGGCAGGCAGGTCTCTGAGTTCGAGGCCAGCCTGTTTTACAGAGTGAGTTCCAGGACAGCCAGGACTACATAGAGAAACCCAGTCTGGAAAAATCAAAGGTGGGGGGGGGGAGTTCTAAAGGATAATAATGAAATAAAATAAAATAAAATAAAATAAAAATAAAACAAAAACTAACACATCAGAATAGGACAAAACAAACAAGGAAAAAAGGCCAAGAATAGCCACAAGAGACAGATATAGTTGCAGAGACCCACTTGCTCCCACACTCAGGAAGGGGAGAGCCACTGGCTCCCACACTCTAAAAGGGGAGACCCACTGGCTCCCACACTCAGGAAGGGGAGATCCACTTGCTCACACACTCAGGAAGGGATAGTCTTTTTAATAAATAGCACAAGGACAACCAACAACGTAAGGGAGGGGAGTAGCATCCTTCCTCATCCGTCAGGAAGTTCCTGGCTGAGACCTTATGACAAGATAGACTTTCACGAGGAAACCAAGATAAATTCCCCTAATGTGAGTTTACATAACACGGGAGCCATCTGAAATGAAGACAGCAACTGTATTTCTGTGGACAGCCACACAAGTGTGGCCTGGGGTCAGAAGAGGAGACAGGAGGCCAATACTCTGAGGACAGCAGAGGAATGCTCTCACTCACAGCCTTCATGGTGTCTCTATGCCATTAAGAAAACATTCGTTTCCTCGGGGTAAATTGAGGGATCTTTTGGAATGAGCTATTCTTAAGGGATGCTCAGCTGTGCTTACAGGTTTCTTCAGGGTGAGGAGGAGGATTCATCTTTGGAGAGATAAATGAGGACTCCTCTCTTCTTGTCAATCAAGTCCAAGGGCCTGGTCCACGAAGAAAAGTAAAAGATGGAAATGGGAAATTCATGAACTTTGCTGCTGCTGCCAGCAACTGCCACCACACCGTGTCCCCACACCGTATCCCCACACCGTATCCCCACACCGTGTCCCCACACCGTGTCCCCACACCGTGTACCCACACCGTGTACCCACACCGTGTACCCACACCGTGTCCTCACACCGTGTACCCACACCATGTACCCACACCATATCCCCACACCATGTACCCACACCGTATCCCCACACCGTGCCCCCACACCGTGTACCCACACCGTGTCCCACACCGTGTACCCACACCATATCCCCACACCCTGCCCCCACACCGTGCCCCCACACCCCCACACCGTGCCCCCACACCGTGTACCCACACCGTGCTCCCATACTGTGTCCCCACACCGTTTACCCACACCGTGTACCCACACCATGTACCCACACCGTGCCACCACATCATGTCACCACACTGTGCCACCATACTGTGTACCCCAAAAAAAAAAAACCGCTAAACGTGAGCAGGTGGGAGAAGACTGAATGTGTACCGGAGAGACTTCTGCGTGGGTTTGGAGAGCAGCACTCCCCACAGCTTAGCTGCAGTGGTGCCTGAGGCTCAGCAGAGCACAGTGAGACCCTTCACCTTGTGTGACAATGAGTGCCAACCTGATCGATTGAAAGTTACCTAGGATACTGAGGGACATCTCTGAGTGCATCCGTGAGGGCGCTTCCAGAGAGAACTAACTAAGCAGAAGGACCCATTCCACAGACTAGGAACCTGGATGGAATAAAAAGAGAAGAAGGGGGATGCCCACTAGTGCAGACATATCCTCTGTATATCCCAGCCTCCTTGAGGTGCGGTCCACTGGTCAGCCACACCCTCCTCACCACAATGGACAGAAGCCTCTGGTACCATGAGCCAAAACAAGTTCCTCCCTCAGTTGTTTGTCTCAGGCATTTTCCCCCCATGGGGATAGTAGACTAACAGACAGGTAATTTTACCTATGACCCATGGATTGGCAAGAAATTATACCATGAGAACATCTTCAGATGTGTGACCGTGCAAGCATCTAAGCCAGGTTCTGACAAAGTATCACTGTCATGAGTGAGTCAGCTACCCGCAGAAGAGGAGGTGCTTCTGGTCTGTCCAGAGGAGAGAGATGGAGATGCTCCACCATTAGCAAAGAGCACCTGTTTCAAGGTGTTAATATCCCTGGTGTTGTTGCATGGCTGAAGTACAGTCCTCTATGTTGTTTGAAGTTGCATCTTCCCTTGAGTCTCTTCGTGTGTTTGTGTGGATGCACATGTATGCATGCCTGCACGTGTGTGG
Source organism: Peromyscus nudipes (assembly GCA_902168325.1). Lineage (NCBI taxonomy): Eukaryota > Metazoa > Chordata > Mammalia > Rodentia > Cricetidae > Peromyscus > Peromyscus nudipes. The sequence goes on from CABHPH010147517.1 coordinate 22,181, forward strand.
ATGTGCATACGGTGACCAGAGGTCAACTTCGGGGGTCATTCCTCATATACTACTACCTTTCTTCTTTGTATTTGTTTGTTTGCTGAGTCGGGTTCTCTCGCTAGTTAGAACTGACTAAGTAGGCTAGGCTGGATGGCCAGCAAGCTTCAGTGATCCACCCATCTCCGCCTCCCCAGCGCTGGGATTTCAAGCACACATCACAACACTTGGGTTTCTTTTACATGGGTTCTGGAGGTTGAACCCAGGTCCTCATGCTTGAAGAGAAGGCCCTTTAGTAACTGAGCCATCTCCCCATCCCACCTTGAGCATCTTAGGTCATAAACATCGTGGTGCAATCTTAACATTTGTGAATAAAGCCGTTGCTGTGAATCAGTCACAGTGGCAGACTGGTATTCAGAGCTTCTATTTTCATCATTCTTAATAAGTTACCTGTCTTAGTCCATCCCCGAGACTGGGTCCTTTATGAGGAAAATGGGTTGATTTGGGCTCCTAGTCTAAGAGGTTAGTTAAGTCCAAGCTCAGGCAAACACCTTACAAAACATCGCATTGCATCATGACATGGCATCATATTGATAAAGTAATATGATATGAGCTGGATGCTTAAAAGGAAATGTTAGTTAAAACAGTGAGGTCAGGAGTACCAGAGATGAGAAACACGGAGCTTACAGACGAGTATAAAATAGCCAGGCTGACTAGGTAAAAGCAAGGACGGGGCTCTGTGCCAACACTGGCCAGTCTGCCAGCTCCCCAGATCCCCTTCCCTTAAGGAATATACACAAGGGACTACTTCCTTTGCAGATATTCTTGCTTCTACTGCAACTAATTGTAACACAGTTCATTTTAAGGACCACTTCTAACAAGAAGCTTCCATCTCTTCTAGAAAGGTGACCACCCCAGATCACCCCACAGACAAAGAGCTAGATGTGAGGCAATGGAAAAAGATTGCTACCCCCTGGTAGCTGTGATAGGAGTTAGCTCCATGGTGAAACTATAAGCTGGATGTGTCAACATGAGAACAAAGAGAATTTAGTCTAGTTAATGTCTAGCAGACCCACCAAGATCAGAGGCCAGCAACCCTTCAATGTCAGAGAGTAGCTCTAGTTAACGGCCAGCTGGATGTCAAGGTCAACAGATAGCAAGGCAAAGGTGGACGGGGGACAGCCAAGCATGACCACCCACCAACTAGAGTAAGTAACACATACACCATGTGTGATCTCCCTGGTTGAGACCAGGGATACATGCATGAAGCGTGTGGCCCCTCCCTCGGCTCAACTTGTAAGAGGTTCAGAGAATCAAGCAGTCTCATAGAAACAACCTCAGTCCTGTCCAGCTTCTGCTCCAATTCTTCTAAAAGTCCCAAGATGGGAGATCAATGGGGTTTTCCCTCTGGAGCCTCTTCCAGAACGAGGTTTCCGAACTCTGCTTTCTGTCGTGGTTCTTTAGTCATTCTTTAGGCTTTCTCTCTATGATAGTAAAGGTCATCTTTAAAACTCTCCCTTCATTTGATTAAATTCTTTCTTTGAATTCATGAAATGAGGACCAGGAACCACTAACTCCTGGGTTTTGTGTACCTGAGAGGAGGTCTCTCCTGCATTCAAGGCACTTGCTTTCCCTTTCAACATGGCAGGAACACAGATGATGCAAGCATGAGGGGACACGTAGGCAGTGCACCTCACTTTATAGCACCCAGCCATCAAGAGAACTACCGCACTGCCATGTTAATTAGCCCATGTCAAGGACTCTGCTCCCATGACCTAACTGCCTCCAACAAGGTCCCTCCTCTATAGATTCCACTACTCCTATAAGGGATCACAGTTTCCAGCACACTATTGTTCAAACCCTACCTTCACCCTAAAAATATTCACTCTTTTCTGTGGACTCAAGCACTCTACATTCATTTCATCCCTGTGTACCTAAGAATGCTATGGAGCCGGACGGTGGTGGCACACGCCTTTAATCCCAGCACTTGGGAGGCAGAGCCAGGCGGATCTCTGTGAGTTCGAGGCCAGCCTGGGCTACCAAGTGAGTTCCAGGAAAGGCGCAAAGCTACACAGAGAAACCCTGTCTGGGGAAAAAAAAAAAAAGAATGCTGTGGTGATCTCAATACACAGCTATTTCCCAGAATAAAGTGTGTATTTCTTAAACCTGTGGTGGTTAGTTTTAACTGTCAACGTGGCACAGTCTATTACCTAGGAAGGGAGTTTCAATAAGGGGTAATCTATATCAGTTTGGCCTCTGAGCATGTCTTTATGGAGTAGTCCTGGTTATATTAATTGGTGTGGGAAGACCCACCCCCTCTGGGTGGCACCATTCTCTAGGCAGAGGGTCTTGAACTATGCAAGAGTACAGAAAGTGAGTGAAAACATGGACATATTACTCCACTGTGCAATGCTTTGACTGTGTGTATATAATGTGACCAATTCTTTCAAGTACATATCACTGTGACTCCCCTACTAGATGGAACTGTGAGCTAAAATAAGTCCTTTCTTCCTTGAGGGTGTTTTAACAACCCAGCAATAGGAAATGAAACCAATACATTACACTGAACAGTTCTCTTCTTGACTAGCAACATACACTCAACTGATAAAGATGTGACCAAACAAAATAATTTTACCATAAGTAAAAATGTCTTTTAAAAATCACTGAAAGGGGAGGAGAAAAATAGGGGAGAAAAAGAAAAAAAGAAGGGGAGGGGGTGTTGTAGGCATAATTTCCTGTCCCATCAGCTAGCTCCCAAATAACCACACAGAGACTTATTAATAATAGATGCTCAGCCAATAGCTTAGGCTTGTTGCTAACTAGCTCTTACAACTTAAATTAACTGTATTTCTTATCTATGTTATACCACGTGGTTCAGTTCTTTTTTTCAACATGGCATGTTCATCTTGCTGCTCCCCATGTCTTCTGGTGACTCCACCCTTCTTCATCCCCACACTCTCTCCCTGTCTGAAAAATCCCACCTAACCTCTTCCTGCCTAGCTATTGGCCATTTAGCTCTTTATTAAACCAATGAAAGCAACACATCTTCACAGTGTACAAAAAGACTATTCCAAGACAGGGTGTGATGGTTGAGTTTTGTCAACTTGACACAAACCTAGGCAGAGCTTGGAAAAGGAACCTCATTTGAGGAATTGCTTCCCATCAGATTGCCCTGTGGGCATGTTTGTGAAGCATTTTTCTTTATTAATGATTGATGTGGGAAGGCCCAGCTCATTGTGGGTGGTGCTACCCCTGGTCACGCCAGTCTAGGCTATATAAGAAAGCAGGCTGAGGAGGCCATGGGAAGCAAGCCAGTAAGCAGCATTCCTCAATGGCTTCTGCTTCAGTTCGTGCCTCCAGGTTCCTGCCCCACTTGAATTGCTGCCTTGACTTCCTCCAGTCATGGACTGTCACCTGTGAGCCAAATAGACCTTTTCCTCCCCAAGTTTCTTCCGGTCACTGTTGTATCACAGCAACAGAGAAGCTGACTGGGACGGAGGATGAAGAGAAGACAGAGGAGGAGAAAGCAGAGAGAAGAGGAAAACAAACTGAGGATGAGAGCATTTGCTCTATCCTCCTCCTCCTCACAGCACTAGAACCATGGACACACCACATGAACTCTGTCAGTGACTTTCGGTTGCTCTGTTTCAGTCACTGTCTGTCACTGATTAAAGCCTAAGTGTCCACTACCTTTCATTTTTAATTTTGTGTAAAAGAGAGGCAGAACCAGTTTTCCTGGCATATCCCTGTGAAAGTTCAAAAGGTGAAAAGCTTTATACACAGACAGGAACTTTCACTCTGGGTGAGAATTAAAGGCTTAATTAAAATGATCTTCCCCAGTGGTTGTCTGTAACACTCATCTTTCTGAAAAAAGGGTGTTGTGTATTCCAACACCTACAGTGTGAAAGATAAATTCTCCGGTCTAAAAATACCTCCATCCAGCTGTAAGGATGATGTCATCTTAAAAAGAACCCACAGTGTGATTCACTATTTAAATAAAATATATTTTAACATGAAGCAGGATGTGTGAGGGTATTGTGTTCCCCAAAATATTGTGTATGCTAATAAACTTATCTGGGGTCAGAGAACAGGACAGCCACAATATTAAACATGAGGATAGGCAGTGGTAGCATACGCCTTTAATCCTAGCATTCCAGAGGCAGAAATTCATGTGTTCAAGGATACACCCAAGCATGGTGACCTACGCCTTTATTCCCAGAAAGCCACACCTTTAATCCCAGGGAGTGGTGGTAGAAAGCAGAAAGGTATATAAGGCGTGAGGACCAGAAACTAGAGGCCTTTGGCCTGGAGAGGCCTTTGGCCTGGAGAGGCCTTTGGCCTGGAGAAGCATGTGGCTGGTTAAGCATTCAGGCTTCTAGCAGCAGTTCAGCTGAGACCCGTTCTGGATGATGGCTCGGGGCATCCATTCTGAGGAAACAAGACCAGCTGAGGACCCAGCGAGGTGAGATAGCTGTGGCTTATTCTGTCTCTCTGACCTTCCAGTGTTCACCCCAATAACTGGCCTCGGGTTTGATTTTATTAATAAGAACTTTTTAAGAGTCATGCTACAAGGATGATTTCATTAGTCTTTTAATTTTATACTACATACCTGAATGCCATTTATTCCACTTCCTAATGAAGTTATTTTTGAAACAAAAACATATAGCCATTGAACAAATCCTTACATGGCCCCCAGTGATATGATCTTACCAGGGTCAGCAAGGGAATGAGGAAAGACAGACAGACACACAGAGAGATAGAAAAGCTGAGTTCAGGTGGACTGGGCTCTCTGATGGAGAAGCCACAGCACTCTAGGAACTCAGCATGTTTATTATATACAGCTGACAGGAAGCCAGAAATATTGCCTACAGCTAAACAAGGAGGCAGGGTTATTACATTCAGATAACCTAAAAATCATGATCAATGTGATTAAGCCATCAGAACTTCGGAGGGAACTGGCCGTCTGAAGCAGATCAGGCTCTAGATTTCTTGAGACTATCCAGCTTCATTAGTTCTGCCTCATGTGTATGCTTCTGTCCCTGGTTTTTGTTTGTTTGTTTGTTTGTTTGTTTATTTGTTTGTTTGTTTTATAAAATGAGGTGCACACCTTTAGGACATTCATGCTAACAGCAAGTCCTTACATAACACAAAAACATAAGTCCAGGTAAAAATGCATTTTATAAATCTCAGAAAAAGAACATGATTTTGAAATCAGAAATATGGGGTTCAAATCCCTACTAGCCCGTATATTATCTCTGAAATTATTAGCAAGTGTCTCTCCCTGAGCCTCCATTTTCTTTCTTGTACAACAGCAAGTAGTATAGTTACCTGCCTGAGAAAATATAAAGTACATAATACATAGGGAATCTAGAAGTGATTTTTCTTTTAGTTGTAAAGATTCAGTTTTATTTACCTACATTCTTTCAAGGTTTTTAGAATTACCAAGATAAATTGAGAAGGCAAACTCCAGTAGGCTGGAGCCAAAATTTCACCTTGACCTCACCGTCCTGAGAAGCTGTAGAGTGTATTTGCCCAGGAAGTGGAGACTCAGGGGAGGTTCTGTCTTTCACGCTATGAGGGAAGGACCTAGATTCCAACCATGACCTCTGTGCAGCTCCCTAGTTCGAGGTTCATGCCCCAGCCTAGAGCAAACACATGAAAGCAATTAGCTATCTAAATTCCAAGCAGTCTCCTCTTAGCAGGGGATATTGCTATGGCCAAGAAAACCTGGTTTACCACAGAGTGCTTTCTGCAGAGAATGTAAAATCACATCAGCAGGTCTCTTGCACACCACATCTTGGCAAAAATACACTACAGCTGGTGGCATATGTGTGTGCCCCTTCAGTGTGACTGTGTCTGCTCAGAAGACTAAAGTTGAGTACTAAGAAGATCCCAATAGAGCAGGTGAGAGGGCCAATAACAAACTGCTAGTCATTTGGAGAAGAAATGCAATGATTCCAAGGTCTGAATCATGTATGTGCCCACAGCACCTGAAATACTCACTTCTCCCTTTGAATTCTCTAAACTTTCAACTTTCATCTGCTTTAACAAAGCTTGGTAATTACAGAATGCACAAGGCCTTCAAAGCTGTCATCTACTGCATCTCAAGACTTCAGACTTAAATTCAACTGGAGATACTATTATTTATATTTTCATAAAGTGAAGGGGAGAAAATGATCACTTCCTTAGGCTTCCCACTACTGTAACAGCAAACAGATTTTGGGAGAGAGAAACAAGCAGGCTCGTTAAGAAGGTGCCCTGGTCAATGTTCTATTGCTGTGAAGAGACACCATGACCATGGCAACATTTAACTGGGGCTGGCTTACAGTTCAGAAGTTTAGTCCATTATCGTCATGGCGGGAAGCATGGCAGCATGCAGGAAGGCATGGTTTTGGAGAGGTAGCTGAGAGGTCTACATCTGGATCAGCAGGCAGCAGAAAGAGAGAGAGAAAAAGCCCACCCCCAGTGACACATTTCCTCCAACAAGGCCACACCTCCAAATCCCTGTTAAGTAGCAGCACTCCCTAATGCCCAAGCATTCAAATATATGAGCTTCTGGGGGCCATTCCTATTCAGACCACCACAGGAAGACAGTGGGTTCCACAGGGGAGGAAAGTGACCCAAAGCACAGGGTGGCCTGGGCATCTACATTAAATATTCCATGTTTCAACAAAAGAAATATGTCTTAGAGAAGAGCAGTACACAGAAAACAGTCTGAAGCTACACAAGTGGAAATGAACATAAAATTTGTGATTTTAACCATTTTTAAATGTAGAAATCTATGGCATTAATTATGTATAAAATGATTTTGCAACCACCAATACTTTCTAATCAATGGGCCCTCTTTGCACAGAAAAATGCAAAGGAAAATCAAGATTTTTCTTAGAAAACGGTTCTCCAGTGAGTACAGTAGCACACATAGTCCCTGCCTGAGGAAGTGGGGGGGGGGGGAAGGTGCAGATCCAGAGTCTCAGGGCAGGGAGCTGGACATGGCTCAGCAGTTACCAACAACTTGCGTCTCTTGCAGAAGTTGCAGGTTCAGTTCCTGACCCCTACATGGGATGGTTCACAAGCGATTTAATGATCTGAGACCCTTTCCTGGTCCTATGGCACCTGCATGCACAAGGAGCTCATATATACATCCAGACACAGGAATACAGACACCTAAAATGAATATAAATAACGTTGTAAAAAAATCATTGAGGAAAAAAAAAGAGCATGGAGCCAGCTGGACTACAGAAAGACTCTCCCTGTTTTGAAGGAAATTTTAAATAAATAATAACTGAAGAAATGAAGGAAGAACTCCTACTTTTGATGTTTTTCTTTACTTCCAGAGGCTCTCATAGTGACTGTGATGGTTAATGTGAACTGTCACCTTGACAGGATCTGTAATCACCTGGGAGACAGGCATGGCTGTGAGGGGGCTCTAGGTTGAGTTCACTGAGATGGGAAGGCCCACCCACCATGCAAGTGGCACCATGCCCTGAGTGGCGGGGGCAAGCTGAGCTCTGGCATTCCTCTCCCTGCTTCCTGACTGGGGAATGTGAGCAGCTGCCTCACGCTCTTGCCACCGTGCCTTCCCCACCATGACGGTGCCACCATGCCCTCCCCATCATGATGGTGCCACCATGCCTTCCCCACCATGATGGTGCCACCGTGCCTTCCCCACCATGACAGTGCCACCATGCCCTCCCCACCATGATGGACTGTGCCCTCCCCACCATGATGGGCCGTGCCCTCCAACTCCGGACCAGAGTAAACCCCTGCTCCTTTAGGTTGCTTTTGTCCGATATTCCGTTACCACAGTCAGGAAAGTAAGATGCGGATGGATCTAACATGCCAAATGCCATTCTCAGTGTTAACCAAACATTGACAAGACTCTAAGATATTGGAAGTTTTAAAGTTTATCTGAGCCAGAGATCAAGGTAGCATCTCAGCAGTCTTTTTTTAATTCTATTTATTTATCGTGTGTGTGTGTGTGTGTGTGTGTGTGTGTGTGTGACTGTGTGTGCATGCACACATCACAGCACACATGTGGAGGTCAGAGAACAGTATGAAGGAATTACTTCTCTACTACCACTGTGTTGACTCCTGGGTGTTAAAGAAGACTTGTCAGCCTTGGCTGCAAGTGTCTCTAACCACTGAGCTGTCTTATTGGCCCTCCCTACCTCCACTGCCTTTAAATAAAAAGAATATGGTGGTGAACAGATCTAGAAAGTAAAGCATTGTTTTTCTTTAAAAATAAAAAAAAGTGTTTTTTATTGGAATTTGTCACGCACTACCTCGACCAGCAAGGAGACGCAACACCGAGCTCTTCTTCAAGTTGTTTTATTTCAGGCCTTTGTTCTTTGTCTTATTACTTTCTTCTTCTTCTCTCTCTCTCTCTCTCAAGGGGGGGAGCCCGTACCCAGCCTTTATAGGTCTCATTCCACCGACCACCACACGCCACGTGGGATCCCAGGATAGGTACACATACCATAGCAAGCCGTAATCGAATACCAAAGCCCAAATACGGAGCTGCCTTTGTCTGAATGTCCCGCCAGCGGGAAGGCAGGGACAGGGTGTCAGCGCCATCTTAAAGATGCAGCAGTGCAGTGAAACAGCTCTCCACATTGGAAAACAACAATTGTGCTGGATCATAATTTAGTCAAGAAGACCAATTTTCTAATTTCTGTAAGAAAATTTGAGCCCGTCTTCTGCTTATTTTTTCAGTTGTTTCCTAAGAATGCAGATCTGCTCTTAATCAAGAATCCAAGACACGTGAAGCTAGTTCCTTGCCAAAAAATGCAACCTCAAGTTGGCTACTGACCAACTTTATAAAATCTAATCACAAGAAACAGCGTTATCAAAAGGACATTCAATCCACCCTTTGCTTGAGAAGTTTTCAGTTGTCTTCCTGCATATTAAGATTCGGAGATAGGAACCTGCCAACACACAACACAGTGCTCACCTCAAAAGCAAAGACCTCAGACTTAAAGGATCTATTGGAAATGCTTTGACTAAGGAAGCTGAACATTTGGTTAACTTAACAACTAACCTTTTAGGACCATTTGTTCATTGGAAGCATCCATCCAGAGGAGGGTTGACCATAGGAACAATGACTTTTAAATGTGGGTTTGTGGAAATGAATTCCATGATTGTTCTGTGATTCAGCCCCAACACTGCAAGTAGGAAGGATTCTTTCTAACAGAAACAATATCAGGGAGTCCTTGAAAGAATCAAGGAGAAAATATTTAAATTTCTAGAATCAAGTGAAAATTAAAGCACAACTTGCCAGAACCTTTGGGATGCAGCTTAGAAAGCTGGAAGAGATAAAGTTATAACTATCTGAACTTGCATTTAAAAATCAGAAGAAATGGTTTGGGGGAGTTGGGGAGTTGTTTTGTTTTGTTTTGTTTTGAGAGATAGAGAGAGGAAATAAAGTTAAATGGGTAGGGAGGTGGGGAGAATCTGGGAGGTGCTAGGAAAGTGAAAAAACATGATCAAAGTATGTATGAAAAAATTAATAAAAATTTCAAATTCTTCCTGCCCCAGGTAGAGAGACCTGAACTGGCAAGAGTGGGAGAGCTAGCCTCATCGTCTATCACACAGAGGCATGGGCAAAGGAGAGGTTACCCCCTTGCTCCTTGCCCCTCACCCCTAGCCACCTACTGTATGCAGGAAAAGCTGGTCCCAAGGCCACGAGGGTAGGAGGGCAGATCCTGCCCCTCACCACTGCAGCCCTCGGGAGAGTGGACCCTGCACCTAGCCCGGCAACAGAGTAGAGCTGACCCCATTGACAGAGGCGCAGGTGATCCGGTGATGCCCACGCTCTTGGGAGATCCGGCCCCACCCTTCGTCTGCCCTATTTTGGAGTGGCTGAGGGAGAGATGACCTGTGGCAGGTGGGAGAACTGGCCTGGGAGCCAGAAAAGTGGGAGAAATGCCCCTGCCCCTCACCAGTTGCTGCACGCAGGAGAGCAAGCACGGGAGCACACTACAGCTGACCCTGTCGGCAGGGTGCAGGTGAGCCAGGCCTGTGGGAATGAGAGCAGGAGAGCTGTCCCTGCCCCCTCCCTCATATGCCGCGGGGTGGCAAGGGTAAGGGAAATATGCCACACACATCCCTTGCCACTCAACAAGTGGGAGAGTCAACCTTGGGAGCGTGAGAACGGAAGAGCCGGTCCTGCCCCTCACCAAGTACACCAATCTGGAGATCAGGTCCTGCACCTCACCTGGGCAAGACAGTAGAGATGGCCCTGGTGATGTGAGTGCGGGTAGGCTGGACCCGAGGGTGTGAGAGCAGGAGAACAGGCCCCACTCCTTGCTGTCTGCTGTGAGCTAGCCAAGACAGTGCTAGAGAGCTTGCCTGAGTGGTGATGATGAGGGAAAGCTGGCAGGCTGACCAATTTAACTACCATCCAGGCCCAGGACCAGGACTACAAGGTATCCCATTCCAACACCCACCTCATCTATGAACTGCTAGAGCACGTAAAGGGGTTAGAACTGCAGATCCAAAGCTTCAGGATCTCCATGACACAAGGCAAAGACAGGCTATCCAAGAGGAATCCCAGTGAGGGCCTAGTACCAAGGGCGTAGCAGAAGCCAGTGGCCTCAAACCAAACCAATGACTCATTGCAATGAACACTTGCAAGTAAAGATCTATGGACTAAAGGGTACATACACTGTGTGACTCACTGGACCACACTACAGCTTCCATGCTAAGGGTTTTTATTTGGTTTGTTTGTTTGTTTGTTTGTTTGTTTGTTTGTTTGTTTGTAGTGCGGGGGTTGGTTTTTTATTTTACTTTTAAATGTTGTTTTGGAGAGGTCACAAGGGCAGAGGGTGGAAGTGAGGGGATGGGAGATGACTGGGATTGAGACACATGATGTGAAATCCACAAGGAATCAATAAAAAGTTTAAGAGGTTTTTCAAAACAAAGAAATAAAAATCAGACGATTCAGGTAAATACCCTAGTCAAAGTCCTAGAAAAACAAGAGCAGTACAAACTTGAAGTCAGTCACAGGAGGAAACCATGAAAATCAAGGCAGAAACTGATGAAATGGAGGGAGATAACAACACACAGACTCAATCAAAGGGTTGGTTCCTTGATATAATACACAAAATTGATAAACTAACCGAAGGAAATAGAACATCCAAATTAGTAAATCTATGACAAAAGAGTTGAGGTTAGTGCATCTTCCGGTAAAGTACAAAGAATCAATGAGGATACCTGGAAAATTGTATTTTTAAAGTTGGACTGTTGAGAAGAAATGGATAAAAATTTCTAGACATACATGACCTGCCAAAATTAAATCAAGATGACACAGAAAACTCAACCAGTTCAGTAACAACCAATGAGATTGACGAAGCATCTCACAACCAAGAAAAGCCTAGGTCCCGGCAGATTCATCATCAAATTCTACCAAACCGTTAAGGGGCGCTAACACCAATGCTCCTCAAACTGTTTTTGCAAAATGGGATGGAAACAGATACTACCAAACTGATGCTATGGAGCCAGCACTACCCTGATACCAAAACTGGAGAATAACGTAAAGAAGGAAGCAGAGGAGAAGCGAACTATAAGCCAATTTCCTTATTAACATAGATACAAACATCCCCAATAATGTTCTGACAAATCGGATTCAAGTATGCAATAAGAAGATGCATCATGTTCAGTTTGGTTTCATTCCAGGGATACAAGATTGGTTTGACATATGCAAAGCAAAAGATGTAATTCAGCACATGAGTAGACTTAGGATGATCATTTCAATCAGTGAAGAAAAGGCCTTTGACAGAGTTCAACATCTCTTCGTGATAAAATCCCTGAAGAAATGAGTAGTTCCATGCCTCTGTACCACAAACCTGGAGCTAACATTATACTAAATAAGGAACAATTGAGTGTTTCTTCTAAAATATGAAGTGAGATAGGGTGGGCAACTATCTCTACTCTTACTCAAAAATAATGCTTTAACTCTTATAGCAATAGAGATATAAATAAAGGGGACAGAAATCCCAGGGATTGTAGGGAATCCCACTCATAACAGCTCCGAGGGAGGGGGGATAGAAGTAAATAAAATCAACACAGAAGGTGAAAGATGCTACAGTGAAAATTTTAAGAAATTAATGAAAGAACTTGAGGAGATACACTAGAAGATGGAAATTAGCAGAACTAATATAAAAATGGTTGTATTATTAAAAGTGTCTATATATTGAATACAATCCCCATCAAAATCCCAATGCCAAACAAAGTGATGAAAACCCTGGACATCCCAAGCCATCCTAAGCAGAAAGAGCAATGCCAGAAGTTTCACAATATCTGGTCTCAAGTTATACTACTGAGCCCCAGTGACACAGACAGCTTGATAGTGTCACAAAGCAGACATGTGGGTAAATGGAACAGAAGAGAGGGCCCAGAAATAAAACCATACACCCACAGCCACCCAATTTTTCACAAAGTTTTCAAAACTATACACTGGAGAAAAGAAAGCCTCTTTTATATTTGAAGCAGTGGAAATACATGTTGAAGAATAAAACTGGACCCATTTCTCTCACCCTGCACAAAACAGATCAAAGTCTTTAATGCAAGATAGGCAACTTTGAAACAGCTGGTAAAGAAAACTTTCAAAATATTGGCATAGGCAAAGGTTTTCTAAAAAGGACTCCAATGGCACAGGACAAAAATTCCAAGAACTGACAAATGGTCCTACATGAAATTAAAAGGCTTCTGGGCAGCAAAGAGGATAATCAGCAGAGTGCAGAGACAGCCTACGAAATAGAAAAGAAATCTTTTCCAACAGTGGATTAACATCTAGGGCATAAAAGAACTTTAAAAATAAACAGTACATAATCAAGTCACCATCAGGTCAAAAGTGAGCTCATTCGCTAAACAGATAGCTCTCAGAGAAGAACAACAATAATGGTTAATAAATAGTTGAGAAAGAGTTCAAATTCCTTAGCTTCCAAGAAAATGCAAACTAAAATTGCTTTGAGGTTCTATTGTTGCTGTTTGCTGTTTGATTTTGTGCTTTTGGAGGGCCACCACCCAGCTCCCAAAAAAAATCACACACAGAGGCTTATACTTAATTATAAATGCCCAGCCTTAGCTTGACTTGTTTCTTGACAGCTTTTCTAACTTTAAATTATACCATCTACCTTTTGCCTCTTGGCTTTTCCCATTCCCTTACTTCTGTAAATCTTATTCTTACTCCAAGGCTTGCTGTGTAGCTGGGTGGTTGGCCCCTGGAGTCCTCCTCCTTCTCTGGCTACTTCTTCCTTTTTTTCCTCCCAGATTTCTCTTTCTATTTATCCTCCTGACTGCCAGCCCTGCCTATTTCTCTCTCCTGCCTCGATATTGGCCATTCAGGTCTTTCTTAGACCATCAGTTATTTTAGACAGGCACAGTAACACAGCTTTACAGAGTTAAACAAGTGCAGCATAAACAAAAGTAACACACCCTAAAATAATATTCTACAACAATCTATCTCATATCAGTCAGAATGGCTACCACTAAGAAAACAAATAACAATAAATGCAGTAAATATTTTCTTTTAAAATGGTATTGTTTTTTGTGTGTGGGGGGGAGTGCACACGAGTGCAGTGCCAGCAGAGGCCAGAAGAGGGTATCAGATCCGAGTCATGAGCCACCATGTGGGTGCTGGGAACTGAACCTAGCTCCTCTGCAAGAACAGCACGTGCTCTTAATCACTGAGTCGTTTCTCCAGGCCCACTTTTCTGTTTTCTAATTAATTGTTGAGCAAGGCATACAAAGGGAGTTTTCAAGGTGACATTGTCATGCATATGTTTCATTACACTTTGTTCTTACTCATCCTGCCCTCCATTGTCACCTGCCACCTGATTAAAACAAAGACATATGGGGAGATGGCTCGGCAGGTAGGAGGACTGGCTGCTCTTGCTGAGGACCCTGGTTCTGTTCCCAGCACCTCCATGGTGATTCACAATCATCTGTAATTCCAGTGCTTTTGATGCTCTTTTCTGGCTTCTGTGGGCACTGCACACATGTGGTGCATAACATAAATGTAGGCAAAATACCACACACATAAAATAAGTAAATTCTCAAAAAAATTAAAATAAGAACGGACTTAAATTTCTCTCTTCTTATGATACCCAAAGAGAAAAACCTTTATCATCAGAGACAAAGAGCCCACTCTGAGTGTACATAAACCAACTGACTAAAACAAGCCCCGCCTGTATAATTCTTAGTCTTTTTACAAAACATATTGTCCCTTGACACCTAAACCTTTGTCCTTGCTTTGGACACACGAACTCCCAAGTCAACCACTCCTTTGAGATTCACTTTGAGTTCACGCTTTGGAGTTCACTTTTCTATGAACTCCTGTTTATAAATAAAGATTAACAAATTTGTACCCACCAAGCATTGCAGCACATGCCTCTAAATCCCAGCACTCAGAAGGCCAAGACAGGAGGATCCCTGAGTTTGAGGCCAGGATGGTCTACAGAGCAAGTTCCAGGACAGTCAGGACTGTTACATGAAGAAACTCCATCTCAAAAAACCAAAAATACTAAATAAGTAAATAAATAAATGTTTGTTCTTTTTCTGTCACTAACTTTTGTCAGCTAACTTATCGAGATCTCAGTCTCTGATCCTACGAGGGCAGAGGACGGCTTACTCCCCTCAGCACCCTTACCTACACATTCAAGCTCCACACCCCCGGTCAAGAATGAACCATATTTTGCTTTGCTGCCCCTGGGTTCATGGTTGAGGCCCCTGTAACAGCAGAGAGAGAAATACACACATCAGTTCAGTGTCAGCTTGGCATAACGCAGAGTCTTTGTAAGGAAATGAATACTTGGGAAAGGCCTGAGTAACTTTACACTAGATTTGATGAAGAGCGGTGAGTGGTGGAGGACTGTGATGAGGCTCAAACAGTACTGGGGAGCGGCAGGAAGCTGGAGCACTTAGGAAGTGCTTTGGATTGAGAGATAAAGATGTTCCTTTCCTCTAGAAATAAGAAGGACCCTCTAGTCAGAAAGCCCGGGTTGTCCAGGTAGCCAGAGAGAGCTGCAGTCAAGGCCAGAACACGCCCAGCCCTCTTCCAGCTGCCTAGAGGTCACAGTGCAGGAGTCACACGTGAACCAAGCCTCACTGCCCCACTCAGGGAAAGAGTGACCACTCCCCTGCCTCTGTCACATATACTAAGCCTGATTTCTTACACACGGGGCCTCCCCTTCCTCAAAGACCTTTAAAAAATAGATGCCTTGCTTTGTCTAGTAGGAACTGGAATTCTTCTTCAGCCCCATCTCCATCCTCATGATGACCTCTTGACTAAAGGACACAAGGCTCGACACCTCTCTCTCACTCTCTCTAAAATCTAACAGCCCATATGAAGACGTTATGATCTATGTTTCGCAAAAAGGGTGGGATGTGGGGGTCTCCGTGACCACTGTGGTCAGCAGAGTAAAGATCCTCAGGAGACAGGAAGGTAGTTTGGTTCAACATGACTAAATAGCCAGAATTGGTTCAAACTTCAAAAATCTGACCCCCCCCCCCATGGTTTATTTTAGGCATATTTAAGTGTGGCACAATTTGGTGAAAATTTTCCTGCTGATAATTAATTCAGTCCTGTGTGCACAATAAAGGTTAAGACAATTTACTGCATCTTTACAAAGTACATGTGACACCCTGCATAAAGACAGGTTCCACAGATTGACTGCATGTGGCACCTTGCATAAAGACAGGTTCCACAGATTGACTGCGTGTGGCACCTTGCATAGAGACGGGTTCTACAGATTGACTGCATGTGGCACCTTGCATAAAGACAGATTCCATAGATCAGCAAGCTCACAATAAGGGTCTGGGAAGAGCCAGTGTGGTCTCAGTCACAGAGTTAGCACTAAGGTCACCAGGCTATCACCCACCTTCTGGGTGGAAAACAGGTGATACATTCCTTTCTTTGAAGGAACAAGCTGTGTGTTTGACATCCCTGGTTCCCTTAGTGCTTCTCTGTGAGCACAAGGACCTCCATGCCTCCCACTGTGGGAGAGGTTGGGGACACCTTTTGTCACATGCTTTCTTGAATTCTTTCATCTTTAAATATTTGATAGGACAAGGTGTTGTGTTTCTGGTAACTTGTCTTGGAGTACCCATGGCCTGACATCTGCTTGCCCTTGCTCCCTCTACCTGAATGCTCTTGGATTTACATATCATAAAGCTGGGGACAATGACATTCATTTCTGTGCTCGGTTTCACCACAGTGCCTGCCATATATGCACATTCAACCTCAGATGAATGTGCCAAGGGATCAAGGTTACCAGGCTAGCCCCACATTTTCTGTCCACCAGAAAGGGGCTTGCCTTGATCTTCTTAGCTTCCCTATCACTTGGTCCCTTGTGATGAGTTCAGTTTTGCAAGAAAATGCTGGGTTTTGAGATAGAGACAGACAAGAAAGGTGAAGTGAGAAAGAAGAAAAAGCAGAAGAGGTTTGGGAAGGAGCAAGACTTGGCTTGCACTCAGGAGTAGAGCAGTAGCCTCACATTTGGGAGATCCTGCAAAGCAGGAGTAAACCTGAGAAGATGTTAGGGGTGTAGAATAAATAGACGTGCCAATGTGCTGAGGAGGAGAAAGCCAGGCAGAAGAGTGCTTCTAGACATGGCTCCAAGCTCCCAACTCCTGTTGCTCTGAGCGTATTCTGGAGGCCCAGGTAAAGATAGGGATTACTTTGTAATTCCTTTCGGATGCTAGGCTGTATCTCTTTAATGTGGTGCTTTTCTAAGACTGGGCCATATAGGCTGTGGGGACTTATTTGAATGACACATGAAGCGTGCATTCACACATCAAGTTAAGGAAGGCATTTTCCACCAGAGACCTGTGTTTCCCGGCGCTCTGTGAGAACTCTCATTAACCATGTTCAGGGGCTGTGGTTTTGGTTTAAGCTGTTGCCTTTATGTGAGTCTGGGCATGTCTGATGGGGTAGTGACAGCCAACAGGTCTTTATACAGGACAATTTGCCTCAGAGAGATGAGGAGTGAAATGGATGCATGAAGTTGGACTTTCCAAAGCTCATGGTGGGAGATAGCCAGGATGGCTCTCCTGATTATTTTAGAGACTTGTGTGAGCTCTAACAAGAGAGCTGCCACAGGCAAAAAAAAAAAAAGGGAAGAAAAATAAACTGTTTTCCCAGGGGACCTGTGTAAGGAACACAGCTTCTAAAGCAGATCTCTCTCTGTACCCAGCTGAGGAAACACACGCACGTGGAGCCGTTTGTTTCTAAGGGTCAGGGTCAACTGCAGACCGTGTGACTCTCCTTGATGCCTCAGCTTCGCAGCTCTGAGAGCACCAGACTGTAACAATGGCAGCAGGCTCTGGATACATTCTCAGAGAGGGGACTTTAAGCAGAAACACACACACTTTCATCACGTGCCTAGAATGCATGTGACTGGAAGGTTGCAGGAGGCAAATGGTGTGACTTCCGGTGTGCCCACTGATGCTGGCAAGTCTGACAGCACAGACCTGACACCATGTTCTGTTGATGCCATGGTAAAGAACATATATGTGTACTTGGTGCACAGATGAGTGGGTTTCTTATTTTTTTAGTCTTTAAAAACATACAACCCCTGATGAGGTGGCTCAGAGCTTAAGAGTACTGGCTGCTCTTCCAAAGGTTTTGAGTTCAATTTCCAGCAAACGAGTGTTGGCTCACAACCATCTGTAATGAGATCTTGTGCCCTCTTCTGGCCTGCAGGCATCCATGCAGGAGGAACACTGTATACATAATAAATAAACAAATCTTAAAAACATACAACCAAGTATGGCTTGTCGAGGACAGTATGTAAAGATGTAATGCTATAACCCAGCTGCTGCTCAGACCACAGCCCTTTACAGCAGCTCTCCTGCTTCCACGGCTAGCCAGGGGCACTCTACTGAGGCACAATGGCTTCCTCAGGCCAGGATCTCTCACCTACATCAAAAGGGGTACTGTTGGCCACACATTCTCCTCCCCACTCCTTCCCTGCCTCCTGCCTTGGAACCAGAGCCTGGCTGCAGGCTTGTAATGTGAGACTTCCCCCAGCGTCAGAGAGATATAAAAAGGGAGCCTACTTTAGTCCGTATTTCTGGTGCTGGGGCCAGTGCTTTCCTGGCACCCTGGCCATGCTGGTGCTTGAGATAGGAGACTTCCTTTGCTTTAGCTTGTGCTCAAATCTCCAGGGACAAAAGGGTTGAACAATCCTGGCTGCCATCACAAAGAAACAGCAACCAGGCCCTGGTCTGGAGAAGAATTCCAAGTATCTTGGCCAAATAAATGCCCATAGCCATCAAAGTTTCAGGTTGTGCCCTGCTGGGTGCTCTCTGTAGCACACACCAATCCTCAAGTCATTACTGGAGCAGCACTGACTGCCATGGGCCACCAGGGGGAAGACTTGCTGTGACATCATCCCTGACTACAAAGGTCACTTCTCTGGGCACCAGAGCTTTGGGCTGTCTCTACTGTAGGATGCCTTCTCTGTGTTCTCCCTGCTCTGAAGAACCGTCCTGTGACACCATCTTGAGCCTGTTGTGAGATGATCCTTCTGAACACTGTGAATATGTATTACTCCCATTGGTTAATAATAAAGCTGTTTGACCAATAGCCAGGCAGGACAAGGTCAGGTGGGACAATCAAACTGAGGACTTGGATGAAGAGGGGTAGAGTCAAGGGAGATGCTAGCCAGCTGTCCAAGAAGCAAGATTATAGAGGACCGGTAAAGCCACGGCCATGTGACAATATATAGATTAATAGAAATGAGTTAAATATAAGAGCTAGTTAGTAATAAGCCTAAACAATGCCCAAACATTTATAATTAATATAAGCCTCTGTGTGGTAATTTGGGAAGCAGCTGCCAGATATTTGGGAACAGGCTGGTGGGAGAGAAGGCTCCATTTACAAGAGCCCAGAAGGCTCAGGGGGCAGAAGCTCTGTCTCATATTGTATTCAGTGGACAAATTCTGTTTCTTTTTAAAATGGATTTGAGGCAGTTGAGTTGTTAGTGGTTTGAAACCTGAAGCTGTCATAAGGGATGGTGGGGGGGGGAGGGGTGAACACAACAACTTTTCCTGAAGCTGCACAAATGTGAAAGTGTTCCTCTAAACCGCACTGTCTGGAGAAGGTTGGGAGCTCATTCCAGGAGTGTGTGCCCAGACCACAGCAGCTGCTAATTTGCATTTTTATAGAACATGTATCCAAAAGATTCAAAAACTCCCTTCTTAAATGATGGTCTAATATAGGGCTGGAAAGGTTGCTCTATGGTTAAGAGCACTGGCTGCTCTTACAGCAGACCTAGGTTCAGTTCCCAGCACCCCCATCAAGGCTCACAACCATCTGTAACTTCAATTCTAGGAGATCTAACACTCTTTCCCGGCCTCCTTCTACACCAGGCATGCATATGACACACATACAGACATGGAGGCTAACACACACACACACACACACACACACACACACACACATATATAATAAAAATAAATCTTTTAAAAGATGATATAACATAGCGAACATTGTTATTGCGATTTGTTAGCAACAGTAGTTTATGCCCACAATGCCTTTGAACTTCACTGGTAGCTGAGTAAGGACATTGTAGAGAAGAAATTCACTACAAAGAGCTTTAATTAGAATCCCTAAATCAAGCCTGGTAGTGGTGCATGCCTTTGATCCCAGCACTCAGGAGGCAGAGGCAGGTGGATCTGTGTGAGTTCTAAGTCAGCCTGGTCTCCAGAGTGAGTTCCAGGACAGCCAGGGCTACACAGAGAAACCCTGTCTTGAAAAACAAAAGAAGGAGGAGGAGGGGGAGGGGGAAGGGGAGGGGGAGAACCCCTAAATCAAAGGCAGAGAACAGATCAAAATTGGCTCTCAAAAGTCTAAAAACAGGAAAAGTGTCAAGACATTTTTTGCTTTTCTATATAAAATTGTACTTCTAAGAACCTATTCTTTTTCCCTTTCTAGAAAATCCAACCTAAAACAAGGAAAATGCATGAAGCCACAGGTTTTACGTTTTGTTTTGTTTTCTTTCTTTTTTTTTCTTTTAAGAATTTCTTTATGCTCTTCTAAAAAGATTTATCTTGACTCTCACACCAGCCACAGGGATCTGAAATTTGATCTGCTTCTGGTGGTCCATGAAGTAAAGTCTTTCAAACCCCACTTGACAGATGTTGCCAAAGAGAAAGGTTAAGTGCGTCAGCATTTCTAATTAGCAAGCGGCTCCCTCCATTGCTGGGTTCGCAACTGGTCGCAGGTACCGTGGTCTCTGCCGAGATGCAGAGACCCGAACTGTGGTCAGACATTACACAGGTGTCCTTCATAAATGTCAGCGACCAAATTGACTGTCTCTTGGAGGTTGGAGTATTCAGGCCTAAGGCACTAGACACATTCATCACAGAGGCAGGCTAGATGCCACGGCCCCAGAGCAGAGCCAAGCCAAGCGTGCCTCGTTCCATTAAGATCTCACAGTAATCAGGGGCTCCGAAATGGAAAGCAGAGCATCGATGTAGAAAGCCACTATGGGAAGTGAAATCACAGACATTCGGCTGAGCTTACGGAAGCTTAGGGTGAAACAGCAGCCATTTTCTCTGGATTTTTCTACAGCGAAAGGAAATCAAATTATTCCAGGAGGAAAATATGCTGTGGTTTTCTTTTCCGGGGAAAACACAATTTGCTCTCTCTTATTATGTTTGACTGGGGTTAGAGTTTGACATTGTTGCCAGCCTGTCTGCTATTGCGAGTCTTGAATAAGCCTTTAAATAATGGCAAGTTAAAAACCTGAGCAGACATGAAAAACCCCAAGGGTTTTCTTTTTCAAGCTAATATGAATCATTCATTTCAGTAGCTTGAGACGTTTCTGTATAAACACGCTTAGAAGAATTAATGATGCTATACATAACATGAGCCATTTAAAATTTCATCTCCTTCATTAGAAAGTCTGGCTTTTAGGGGGCTGGAGAGATCCTTGGCCATTAGGAGCAATCACTGTTACTACAGAGGACCCCACATCAGTTCCTGGGACCCACATAGTGCAGCTCACAACTGCCTGTAATTCTAGCTCCAGGGAATCTGCAGTTCCTTTCTGGCCTCTGTGGGCACTGCACACACATGGAGCACCTACACAAATATTTTTAAAAAAGAAAGTCTAGCCTTTCACTTGGATCTACACAAATGTTTTACGATTCCAGTGTCCTCTGTGCCCATGCTGATTCTACACCTTCTCTTCATTCTTAATGTTTTCTGACCTGAACTCTTGGTTTTCTCTAAAGCATTTGAAACTTGTCACTCATTAAAACCATTTGTCACTCGGGAGGCAAAGGTATATGGATCTCAGTGAGTTCGAGGCTAGCCTGGTCTACAGAGCTAGTCCCAGGATAGCCAAGGCTACACAAAGAAACTCTGTCTTAAAAAAAAAAAAAAAAAAAAGGAAAGAAAGAAGGAAAGAAGGAATTTGACAAAAGAGCTAGAGAGATGGCTCGATGTTAAAGAGTACTTGTTGCACTTGCAAAAGGTCTGGGTTCAGTCCTCAGAACTCACTTGGTAACTCACAACCATCCATAACTGCAGTTCCCGGGGATAGGACACCTTCTTCTGGGCTAACCTCCATGGGTACTAGGCAGGCATGTGGTGCACACGCATGTGTAAGGCAAAACACATGTACATGTAAAATATATCTTTAAATATATATATGTATGTATCAAGAATATTCACTAAGATATGAGGGGGTTTGTGCTAATATAGAAAATTCTAGACAGCCTGGCTGTGGTGGCGCACACCTTTAATCCCAGCACTTAGGAGGCAGAGACAGATGAATCTCTGTGAGTTCGAGGCCAGCCTGGTCTACACTAGTTCCAGGACAGCCAGGGCTACACAAAGAAACTCTGTCTCAAAAAACAATCAAAAAAAGAAAAAGAAAAAAGAAAAGAAGAGAAAGAGAAAAAGAAAATTCTAGGACAAAGATGAATTATAGTTTAGGCTCAGCTCCGACAACAAAGACACCAAGAAGCAGTGGGTCAAAGAAGATGAAATTTTATTTTTCTCCCAGGACTTGGCCCATACCACCACTGAAGATCCCGATTCCTCCTTGTATTCTGGGCCCCTGTACACAGCTGGGACTAAGTCAGGATAGCACGGAAAGGGAAAATAAAGAGAGCAAGCAGCTTCCTTTAAACGAAGCAACAGCAGTTACCCAGTCACCTCGGCTCACACAGTTGTTGCAAAGAACCTAGAAAAGTAATCACAAGCTGGATAACCATGTGCCTAGCCAAATTCCTGAGTTTCTCTTACCAAAACAGAAATGATGGCTGGGTGTATAGATCATGTTAGATCATTTTAGGACATATGCATAGCATGCACAAAGCCCTGGATTGGATCCCCAGCATCAGCCAGAAAAACGAAATTAGAGCCAAGCTTGGTGATTCATGTTTGTAATCACAGGGCTTTGGAGGCTGAGGCAGAAGGATGGCTAATTTAAGGCCAGCTTGGGGCTACATAGCAAGTTTCTGACCAGCATAGATCTATTAGCAAGACCCTGTTTAAAGTGAAAGAAGACGAGAAGGAAGAAAGGGAGGAAGGGGGGGGGGGGGGGGGGGGGGAGGGGAGGGAGACAGAGAGTGGATGATGGCTGCTAATGAGGAACAATTACAGTCTCCACCAATGACAAGGTACTACAAAGTGGGCTTAGTAACCCATGAGATGCCACCAGGCTTACCAGTATAGGTCCCTATACTCAAGTAATTTCAAAGATCACTGGACTAAATAAAATTTAGAGCAATTATTTATAGGTGAGCACTATAGCATTCAATACGCTAATGTTTAAACCAGTGGTTCTCAACCTTTTTTTTTGTTTTGTTTTTGTTTTTGTTTTTGTTTTTTCGAGACAGGGTTTCTCTGTGTAGCTTTGCGCCTTTCCTGGAACTCACTTTGTAGACCAGGCTGGCCTTGAACTCAAAGAGATCCGCCTGCTTCTGCCTCTCAAGTGCTGGGATTAAAGGCATTAGCCACCACAGCCCAGCCGTTCTCAACCTCTCTAATGCTGCGACCCCTTCATGCTGTGGTGACCCTCAACCATAAAATTATTTCATTGCCACTTCGTAACTGTAATTATGCTACTGTAAAGAATTGTCATGTAAATACCTGATATGTAGGATATCTGATATGCAACCCCCCCCGAAGGGGTCTTGACCCATGGGTTGAGAACCACTGGTATAAACCTGTGAGTGAAGGAGCTTTTCTTGGCTTCCTACTTTTGTTCAGTGTAGATCTCAGTTTTAAAAAGATCAACTCCTAAGATTAATAGTTCATAGAACACATTCTGGTCCTGGTTCCTATGAATGCTATAAGTAACTTCACCAGCTTGGTTACATATTATAATTCACCTAGGTAGAGAATGAAAACATTTTCATATTAATATGCTGTACTCCTTGAAAACACTAGGTACACCTAGAGACTGTCAACTCAGAGGCTCCAGTGAACTTGACTCTTATGTCAAAAACACTATTTTTTTTCTTTAAAAGGGAGAAAGAGTATTTCTGAACAAAAGAACAAATAAGTATAAATGTTAGACATTGCATATAGTGGAATTACCAATGAATTTCAGGACCATCCCACATGAGATCATTGTCTACGAGAGGAAATTCACAGAACCATAACACAAATAGCTTATAACTGGAATATCAGTCAGGCATTGTTGGTGGTGCCGAATTAGGTCCTTTAACATGAAGATTGTCGAAGCAGCTAACCAGAGCCTATTCTAACACCTCTACACACCTTGCTGGAGGCAGTGAAGACTTCGTTCAACATGCCAAGAAAACATGCCTGACTAGCTCCATGCTAGATTAAAGCAGAGTGACCACAGGTACTTACTAAGACCCTAGGATCCTCCCAGATCACCACGTAGGAGGCTAATGTCCAGGCTGAAGAGATGGCTCAGCAGTTAAGAGCACTTGCTGCTCTTGCATGAGCGCATGAGTTAGGTTCTCAGCACCCACGTGGTGACTTACAACCACCAGTAACTCCGG
>CABHPH010147518.1:0-30446 GCA_902168325.1 Peromyscus nudipes
GTTTCCTAAGCTACTTTGCCAAAGCATCATTTCTCCAAAAATCCCTTTATATGAACTTGTTGTTTTAACTATCTCCACCAATTACATTTTTACAATGTGTTCCCCCCTCTGCAACAATACTTATCTATCAAGCTATGATACGATCCTTCTTCCCAGATTTACATGATTTCTATCTTTTCTTTGATATTTATTTCACATATAAGCTATTACCAATTAGTTCTTGACTAAAAGAAACAGGAGTAAGTGTCAGCTAACTTAGCTCTCCGTTACCCACATATGCTCTCAAAGATTTCAAGGAGTCAAAACATACTGGGAGGCTCACAGATTCCCACTTGGCCAGGAAATACATGTAGGCACTAAGGAAGCCCTGAAAGAAGCAAGAAGCATAAATATCATGTCAAGATGAGCCTGCTAAGGACTATGTCATTTTCACTACTGCCACAATGACCTTGACCTCAAAACTACCCTTGTCCTGCTATCTCCCTCAGAACACCAGAGAGCATCCAGTTAGACTTCCATCACCCACCCATGATGTGCATATTTCCATTTATGGATGGAATATCTGTTCCTGTATTGTATGAAGAACATTAGCTATAACTGAGTTCTAGGTTGGAGACTTTCCCAAGGAGGAGAATAGACTATTTCTCAGAAAAAGATCGTCAGAAGGGGCCAGTCACTCAGCCACACAGCCAGATGTAGAATATGAAGTAAAAAAGAAAGATATACAGGAATAAAGAAAGGTAAAAGCCCAGAGGCAAAAGGTAAATGGAATAATTAGTTAAGAAACAAGCCAAGCTAAGGCTGAACATTTATAAGTAATAATAAGTCTCTGTGTACATTTTTTGGGGAGCTGGGTGGCAGGCCCCCAAAAGAGTCAAAGAGCAAAAAACAAACAACAACAACTATACTGTACTAAATAAAATTTTTAAAGATTATGTTGATCATATATTTCCTATTATGGGGTTGTCATCCTATGAGAATTTATGGTATGCTTTATTTATTTTCGTGATGATTGAACCAAAAGAGGACAAATAGCCTTTACTGTTAACTTACTATTTGTCAAGGAACCATGGAGAGAATATTCTATCACAAAAATGAAAATAAAAACAGCAAGGGTCTACTTAGCTTTATAACCATGTATATATGTATAACTCTGGGTGACTTATGCACATCAATACCCTTCACACCTCAGCAACCAATTAAGATAGGTCCTGGCCGGGCGGTGGTGGCGTACGCCTTTAATCCCAACACTCGGGAGGCAGAGCCAGGTGAATCTCTGTGAGTTCGAGGCCAGCCTGGGCTACCAAGTGAGTTCCAGGAGAGGCGCAAAGCTACACAGAGAAACCCTGTCTTGAAAAACAAAAAAACAAAAAAACAAACAAAAGATAGGTCCTTTTGTCTTGGTCCTTTTATAGAAAAGGATATTGTTAGGTTCTAAAGAGGTAAGTTGAACACTGGCTGCTTTTCCAGAGGACTCAGGTTCAATTCTTGCCACCCATAATGGATGGCTCTCAATAGCTCACACTCCAGGGTATTGGACACCTCTTCTGGCCTCTGAGGGTGACTTCACACATGTGGTAGACACATGGAACAATACACAAAAGTAAAAATATAATTTTTTTTCAAGACAGTGTTTCTCTGTTGTAGCTTTGGAGCCTGTCCTGGAACTCACTCTGTAGACCAGGTCGGTCTCAAACTCACAGAGATCTGCCTGGCTCTGCCTCCTGAGCGCTGGGATTAAAGGTGTGCACCACCACCACGTGAAAGAATTTTTTTTAAAAACAAATGAAATGGATATTATTGGTTAGAGAACCTTAGTAAGTCTCTCAAAGTTTCATATCATGTAAGTTAAGAGCTGGAATCCAAAGCCTCTTCGGTATTTTCTATTGCTGGGGAAGCAAGAACAGCTCAGGGAAGCTTCCCTTTCCTTGAGGACCAACCCCTTCAATTTCTTATTATGAGTTCATTTGAAATACAAATTCTCTGGGTCTCTACCACATTAGCAACAGTGGAGGAGGGGCTGTGAAATCTGTATTTCAGCCAGCACTCCAGCTAATTCTAGAGTACATCAATGTCTGAGAACTACAAACCGATATTCCGTCTCCCTATGAGCATCCTCATATGCCTCCACACATTCATGAGTTGTGCTGGAACCTTACTATCTGATTACTGTATTCTTTTGTGTATCATTGCTTATTTATTTGTATTTTACCATATTTTTGTAATTATGCTTTTGAAGGCGTCATTCCTTTATTTGTATATGTATGGACATTTTGCCTGCATGTTCATCTGCACCATTTGTGTGCCTGGTATCCTTAGATGCCAGAAGAAGGTGTCAGATCCTCTTGGACTGGAGTTACACACAGTTGTGAGGTGCCATGTGGATGCTGAGGATCAGGATCTGTATTTTTAATCCTTGTACTAATAACTCCCTAGCTTCCATTGATTTTTTTCCCCCCACCCTAGAGTATTTGGTGGTTTTCAAATAAATCTAAGCATACTCAGGCTTTAGCGTTTGCTCTTTTCTCTACCTCGAACAACTTTTCTCCAAATAGCCGTAAACAAGACTATAGGTCACAGTTCAAATTACCCCTACCAGAGAGACCTTTCTTGCCCATCTTGTTTAAAATGACTATTTTCGCTCTACTCCAACCCTTCCAACTATGCCATCAATCTCTGTAATTTTTCTTTCTTTTTTTCCTATAATGGATTTTCTAGGCATCTGATATACTATATGTTTTATTTATTTATGTTTATTTCTTACATTTTCCTTTCCCTCCTTCCATGCTGCTAGAAGATAAGATACATAATAGTAAAGATTTTTATCTATTGTATTATACTGTATTGTCAGAAACTTGTATTTTGCTTAGCACATGATAGTATTTCATAATTATTTGTTGGCTAGGTTAGTGTTCTCATTTACATAGAATTTTATATTTGATCAGTTCTGTAAATGAGGTTTTACTAATTTAGAGTGATGGTTTTCTTTCTTTTTTTGAAAATAATTTTTTTCATACAATATATTCTGATCATGGTTTCTCTTCTCCAACCCCTCTGAGATTTCCCCCACCTACCCTTCCATTTAGAATAAAATGTGCTGGCCATTCAGAATAAAATCAACAGGAAACAGTTAAAATTTTATTCTATCAAGTCAGGTGTAGTTATCCAAAAGTCCTATGTGGTATTTATAATGAAATGCTAGTGGCTACTATAATTTCATATATATTAATGAGTTTCTAGGTTATTAGAAGAAAAATGTCACTTAATTGATGTTTTTACTAAACATCCAATTACCGCTTAGTCACAGATGCTTTTAGTATAATTCTTTGTGAGTAATTGTTCCTTTTATGTTTACGTAACAAAGGCCACTGGTAGCAAGTTTCAAAAGGATAACTTTAGCTGCCTGGACAGAACTTTGATGAACTTGTTTAGAAACAGAATTGACCAAAATCTCTTGCCAAATTAGATAGCTGACCCAAAACGGATCAGAGCACTGATGTTTAGCTTAGTGCTCAGGACTTAATCTACTTTCCAAACAATAATTAATGCTGAAAGATATCTGAGAGTTTAATTTTCATCCTGATTTTACAGATGAGGAGCCAAAGGAGGAAGAAGTTAAATGGCTTATTTAAAACTCATTACAGATTAACAGCAAGCTGGGGCTTCATGTGCGTTTCTCGGCTCATGTTTGGAAATTCATTCCTGCCTTGATCTATTGCTAGTACCGTCACTAGTGGCTAGGTCTGAGAGGTTGGTAATTGATAATTGGCCTTCTCCAGTGCTATTGTGTTGACTGGAAGCTTCCATTAAAATTTGGATTTTTGGCTGAGACCTGGCTCATGTTCAAAAAGTGACTCTCTAAACTGTATTCGTATCATTACTTTGGTTTCTCCCAATCCTTTAGACAGAGGAGTTAGACTAGTAGGAGAAATGAAAAAAAAATACAAAGTTCCACATTTCCTGATGTTAGCAAAGAGCATATTATTGTTTATAAATAAATAAATAAGTTTGGGATTGTGATTTCTTTTGCCAAGGTGATAAGAGTCATCATATAACACGTGTAGACCATCGCAACTCAGTTATGGAGATGTAAAGGAGAATGTAATAAAAATGCATCATTTCTTAGGGTCCTCTTTACTATGTGGCCTCTCTGGAGTTGTGAGTAGCAGTCTAGTCATCCTTTGCTTTATATCTAGTATCCACCTATGAGTGAGTACACACCATGTTTGTCTTTCTGAGTCTGGGTTACCTCACTCAGGATGATTTTTTCTAGATCCGGGAGGAGGGGACTGGACCTGCCTCGACTGAATCTACCAGGCTGAGCTGAATCCCCAGGGGATTCCTTGCCCTGGAGGATATGGGAATGGGAGAGTGGATTGAGGGGAGGGTGAGGGGGGGCAGGAGGAGGGAGGACAGGGGAATCCATGGCTGATATGTAAAATTAAATTAATTATAAAATTAAAAATAAATAAATAAACAAATATTATTTGTTCAATAAAAAAATACATCATTTCCTCCTAGGGAACAGAGAATTCCTACTGAATCCTGCTTTTTGGGTGTGGGCTCCTTTATTTTAGAAAGAAGGCTTCAAAGCGTAGTTATACTTGTAAAACCACCAATTTGCTGATAGGATGATTTTGTCTCCCCATTTTTGTGGTTTGCTCCTCAAATGATAGTTACGGTAAAAGTTCTCTAGGAAAGTTGCTGTAAGAATTAAGATAAAATGGTCCAGGTTGAGTGTTCAGCACACACAGTGCTTGGGATATGACAAGAACAGTATAATTATTATTGCTATCAGGCCTCTCATCTTGTTCCTCTTTGATATCAAATGATGATGGCTGTTCAGTGAAGATGGGAACAGTATCCTCAATATGAATAGGAATGGGGATAGTACGTGATCATTTTTTCAAAGACTGGCTATGAACACTTTCCCTAATCAGACACAAGAGGCGTCTATTACCTACTTGGGTTGTCAAGTGATTCCAGCCCTCAGAACTGACAGTTCAAGCTATAATTAAAGCCACAAAAGTCAAGGAAATACAGTATTTCTCTTTTAGAATAGAAAAGAAAAGGCAAGAGCACGTTAACTGGCTACAGCTGACTGGTGAATCAGTTGTCTCTGGATAGTGGACTCAAGAATGAAAGCAGAAATGTAAAGTTACTATTGATCTGTTGTACTGACAACAGAGATGCCTTTGAGTGAGTGTGTATGTGAACTGGTGGATGGGAAGGTAATTCCTGTCCTAAGCACAGCCTCTGGACATGCCTAGTAGGACAGATATGTAGATTGTTTTACCTAACAGATCAACTTCCTTTCAATGAGTCCTTTTGCTCTGCAGAGAGTGGAAAGCTAAAATTCCACATTTCCCAGACTTTATTAAGGCAGGAATATCTGTCCGTATGATATGAGTTAAGTTTATCAAATGAATTCATGTGAGACTTCAACTCAGATCTTGAATTCCCCAGTGTAGAGAGGAAGGGGTGGGGGGAAGAATCTGTTTTCCAGAGTACCTGGAACCAGGGCTGGTCTTGGAGGTAGCTGTTTCTAGAAGCTGTTATCTCAGAAGCCCGTTTCTTGGGCTGAGCCTTGGTGGTTGACCTAGGACACTCCGCTTAAGTGAATTATCTTGGCTGTTCTAATCAGTCAGTAAAACACGTAATGCTTGGGAAGGGTAGCATTCTCTTTCTGTCCAGAAAGGCCAACATAGATTCCATCTGCTGTAACTAAGCCTTGACTAGTAAACAGTTTCCTCCTGGTTAGAATTTTCAGTGTTGAAATTTGATGGCACATGGGGTAAATTCCAACTTCATTTTTTCTTCTCATCTTTTTTTTTTCCCTTTGGATCTTGTCTTGGTCAAACTCCACTTCCCTCCTTAAATATTCCCCAATGCTCCCCAGCTAATTTCCTTCCTTTGATCCTCCAGTTTTATAATTTTATAAGTTTGTGGGTTTGTTTGTTTGGACGGATTCTGTTTGATTTCAATTTTATCTTCTTACTCACCAAATGCAAGTGCTTTGTGGGACTGTAATATTAAATACTACTTAAAGGCCTTTGCATTTCCACAGTGCTTCTCACAGTGGTACAGGTGTAGTGAGTGCTGGAGGATTTACCCAGGATTACCTGGGGAGGCTCCCTTTGAAACACTATGCCTGGGGTCATTTACCTAGACTTTGGACATAAAATGCTTGCTGGTATCTGCTCACTCTCTCTTCTTCTCTCTTGAGCTTAAGCTCCATCCTATCCATTATACCCAGGCATTTCCACTCAAACACGCTACTTACACCCTGTGCCAAGCATTCTTCAAACTGAACTCATCACCTGGACCAGCAAGCCTGTCTTTCCCTTCAGGCTGCTGTTAATAAGTAGGAGATATCATTTTCTACACCATTTAAGCAATAGCAAGTTTAGAACAAAGTTGACCGGCAAGGATTCCAGAGTTAAGGTAACCTGGTTAGGCTCATCCTGGCTCTCTCACCTGATGATTTGGCTAAGTGGCTTAATTTCTGATTATTTTAGCTTTCTGTATAAAATGTGACTGAGAATCACACCTTCTGTTATAAGGGTAGAATAAACGAGATTATAGAAAGTGCTTATGGTGCCTAGCTCATAGAAAACAGGTAGTATTTACTATTACTATTAAATATTCATTTAGTATTATCAAGCTTTTAAATTATCTTAATGTTATGAGATTCTTATTAAATAAGAGATAAAAACCAGTATCTCTCAGAAAATACATAGATGTCAGTACTTTTTATACTTAGGCAACACCCCCCATACACACATTTATGGAATAATGAATATAGAATAATTTCTTTAAATTCACCTCATCTATTGACTTTAACCTCCAAAAATTTAGTGTCCACAGATAGGGTTAAACTCTGAGAACCTGTTAATGAAGTATAGTCTGCTTTATGAGACTCATAAAGACCTGCTGATGTTTATATAGCTCTTTCAGATGTACCCTAAAACTTTGGATAGGCTATGTGGTGGTTTGAAAGAAAAAATCTTTTTATTCTTGTACCTTTAATTTGTAAAGGAAGGCACTGGTTATAATTTGCTAAATTTCCTGGGCTCTTTTATTGTATAATGTAGCATGGTAACATCAGGGAAAAGAGGCAAAAAAGTTTTAAAATTAGGAATTGAAATAAAAGTAAAATGTATAATTATCTTCCTGTTCTTATCTCTTAACCTTATTTTCAGTCCTCACTATCTGCTGTGCAATAAGCAAACTTTGGGATACATGAAGACATCACACCGAGATTAACCATATCCAAAGTCTATACAAGTTCATGAGCTTATATGGAGTTGAGAGTTGTCGTTTTTTCCCATTTTAATGGGAACATGACTTCAGAAGACTTGCTTTTTAGCCATTAAGATAGGTCATGCAAATAGAAAACTGGTACATGCTCACTGTCTCCTGCTTTTGACCGGAAGATGCTGCTGCTTCCAGAAGAGGTTAATGTTCTTCTGAACCCCTACTGTTCTGTACTCATGCTCAGCCCTGGTCTCTACTTAGTACACACCCATTAAGTACAGTAAGAAAAGACAGCATTTTCTCCTATCAGGCAGACTTGGTTTACTAAAGAGTGCCAGTCTGTTTTTACTTCTTTCCTAGTCATGTTCTTGGGATTTCTGAGACTCAAAGAATCAACTATCCTTTAAGGTTTTTTATGTGCATTTCACAAATGGAAAGAAATGGGCCAACTCTTAGGTCATTTGGATTCTCCATAGATTCTGAAAAGTTTATAATGATAAGTGGTTTTTCTATCAACAAATAGAAGAAAATTATTTTCATTTATTTTTTTTTTTTTTTGGTTTTTTAAGACAAGGCTTGTCCTACGTGTAGCCCTGGCTGTCCTGGAACTTGCTCTGTAGACCAGGCTGTCCTCAAACTCAGAGAGATCCACCTGCCTCTGCCTCCTGAGTGCTAGGATCAAAGGCTTGCACTACCACCACCTGGTCTATTTTCATATTTTAAAGGTAACAGCAGAGTTCATTTTGGATAGGCTACGTGGTGGTTTGAAAGAAAATGGCCCCCAAAGGAAGTGGCACTTTTAGGTGGTATGGCCTTGTTGGAGTAGGTGTGGTCTTGTTGGAGGAAGTGTGTTACTGTGGAGTCTTTGAGGGCTCATATGTGCTCAAGCCACACCCAGTGAGACTGACTACTTCCTGCTGCCTGCCTATCAAGACCCAAGAACTCTCAGCTACTTCTCCAGCACCATGTCTGCCTGCATGCTGCCTTGCTTCCCACCATGACGATAATGGACTAAACCTCTGAACTGTAAGCGAGCCACCTCAATTAAATGTTGTCCTTTATAAGAGCTGCTGTGGTCACGGTGTCTCTTCACAGCCATAGCAATGCTAAGACACAGAACGGCCACCCTGAGGAGGACATGGGCAGTGTTCCCTACATTCTGTCCTCTCTCTCCTCACTCCTGGGGTCAGTCAACTTAGGATGAACTGAAATAAAGAGAAAACTATCTTGCCCATTTAGTATACCCAGTGGGAGAAATTTAAATTTCCGAAACATGACTGAGGGTGGACTTGATGGGGGTGGGGAAAAGTGGGCAGTGGGGGCTGTGGGAAGACTAAGACCAGAACTCCCCATTAAAACACAGGAAGTCATATGGAATTTAAATTTTTTTTTAGCAACTACAATAAAAAACTAAAAAGAAACAGTAAAATAAATGCTGTATTTTCATTTTATGTGCCATGTCATCTTTGGACACCCGGAGTCAGTGGTTATATACTGGGCAGTGCAGCTGGACAGAGAGGCACAATGAGACCAGTTGTCTGGAGTTCTTCAAAGAGATGGAGTTAAGGTTCTGAGTTGTAGAATGAGCAGGATTATTAACTTAAATAGTTTCATTCATTCCCACCCCTATATCATTAGGAAATCTAAGACTTTTTTCTTTCAGTACAGCTTCTTTGTGTCTTCTTGGTAGGAGTTACTGTTTTCTAACTATTCACCCAAACCCCTGATACAATGTTTCTCTCCTGCTTCACCAGGCAAGATGGATCTTATTCACAACAATTGCACAGACACCTGCATCTGTGTCCTCTACCTAGACTTAAGATTTGGTTGCATTTGGCATTCCAAAGGAAATGGGGCTGCGTCTTTTGTAATTGGGTTCCACAAGGCTGGGACAATGAAAACAGTCGTCAGAAGGAAGATGTGAGAGAGCTGGAGAGAGCTCCTCCCAGCAGAGCGGAGCAGTTTGGATGGTAGGTGAGCCTGAGGAGTAGGTTTCCCAATCTATGTTGATGGGAGATGGGATCTTTCTTAGGTAAATAGTGAAACTTGATCAGGAGAAGAGGAGTCTACTCAGGCAACTGGTGATTTTTATAGAAAGCTGTATGAATGACAAGCTGGGAAAGGTGGGTCATGAGAAACTAATCTAACTATTCTAACGTAGGAAAATAATTTGGTGATAAAGGTTGAGCTAACCTACCTGACATGAATTGGCATAAAGCTGTACATGATCTTTTTTTTCTTCTCACATATAATGGGAATCTTTTTAAAAAAATTAATTTAGCTTTACTTTATGTGCATTGGTGTGAAGGTATCAGATCCCCTGGAATAGGAGGTACAGACAGTTCTAAGTTGCCATGTGGGTGCTGGGAATTGAACCTAGGTCCTCTGGAAGAACAGCCAGTGCTACTAACCACTGAGCCATCTCTCCAGCTGAGGAATCTTCATATATTTTGCATCAGATATATTAATGTTTGTGAGTACTTCCCCATGTCTTACTATGGGAAGTTACAAAATGTAAGGTATTCAAAAGATTCAGAATTTGAAACTATAGCAGTCTCTTAGATTTTTGGGGTGGGGACTGTGGACTTGAATTTGGATTTGGTACTGGGTTGAAGGGATATAGCTTTTTCTGGTAGCTCTTAAATCAGCCTGGAGGCATTACTGAAGTTGCCTGTCTATATTTAAAGTAATGCTTGCAGAGGTAGACACACCCATTTAGATTAAACATGTGTTCCCATTTCCACCCTTCCTCTCTGTTTGTCTTCCACCTCGGCACTGGATAAAGTTCTTGAAATTAAATTCTTTCATTGCAGGTCTTCAGAGGAAACGCTGGAGTTAAGAATGCTATTACTCAGGAGCATACTTCAGAGTTTTATGGAGACAGGAGAGGATGTGGGTCCATCATGGCTGATGTTAGTTGCTCTTGACATGAAGTCGGAATGGGGATGATAAATAAGTGCTCAGTTGCTTTCATTGTAGCATAGAGACTGATTGTGTAAGTGAGGTAAGCCCCTCTTGTGCTGCACTATTCAGGTGTGCTCTTTCGATGTCTAGAAGATTTTTCATGCTAAGAGATAAAATGTTAGTCTAGGAGGGGATACTTTACACTCACAATACAAGGTCTTGTTCAGATATAGAGGTACATATTTCTT
Organism: Peromyscus nudipes; assembly: GCA_902168325.1. NCBI lineage: Eukaryota > Metazoa > Chordata > Mammalia > Rodentia > Cricetidae > Peromyscus > Peromyscus nudipes. The sequence continues at coordinate 10,410 of CABHPH010147518.1, forward strand.
TGTGCATTTAAAAGCACTTCAAAATATCCCGGTCATGTTTGTGCCTCTCTTAATATGATGTCCGAAGGGGGAAGATGGCCGCAATTGTAGAAAGGAGCATGTTCTCCTTCAAATAGAGTTCTGCATGACCAAAGGTCTTTGTCCTCTGTAAATTCTCTCCAGATTTTTTTTTTTTGGTTGTTTACCTTGCCGAGCCAAATTTCTTTCAAAAAATTATATCTGTCCTCTATGCGATATTCATTTTAAAAATGCTTCTTTGTCTATGCAGCTATGACAGAATAATGTGTTCCTTGCTGAGCAGAATGCCAAGTAATTTCTTATCCAATAAAAATGAAAAAATGAAGCTGTTCAAAAGAAACTTCCAAATTTCTCTGCAAGCCAAGCTGCAGAGGAATATCCCAGCAGCCCCGGGGACCAGCAAACACTGCCCAGGACCCCTTCATCTCTGTTTATGTCTCATCTGGGCAGTGGGCAATGTGACAGTCATCGGATGCTTGCAGTTTCTAAGACACAAAACAAGTAGTACATTTGCTGGAGGAAGCCCTGCTTCAACAGTATACAACAAAGCAAAAAATCAGAGGTAGGTCTAAAGTTCACTAACATACACTGTCATGGGTTTTCAGTGAGGTCCTAGTCACAGGGGACAGCTACTGCTCAATGTGGTCATGGATGACTGACGTATACAGACCAGTTCCCCAGAAAGATGCATGCACACATGACAATTTCATACATTATGAGAAAGTGTAGATTCTCTGGAAATCTCATGTCTGTATATAGTGTTAATGTATAAAAACAATCATAAAAAAGTTGGCATAGATGCTTTTAAAATGTCTTTTTTTTAAAAAAAAAAGGTTATTTCTGTAAATTATGTTACTTTCTAGGTATGTTTTAAAGAAACAGTAATGCATCTGAATAATGTTTAATTATTTAATTATGGAATTATTTATAACTGACATAATAGATAATAGAAATCACAGCAAAATTATTTTCAAAAATCCTTTTGAGAAGGGTAGGTCCAAAGAAACCATCACAGATTTTTTTGCGTAAGTTCAAAATACTGATTTATCTGGAGACATTTAAAAAAGAATTACATCTACAAAAATCAATGGACATAGAACTACCATACTTGTATTTGAATTAGCACCACCTTCCCAGAGCGTAGGATTTTGCCTCTTGTTTGCTATTGCCTTTGCGTGGATTTCTTGCATGCTGTGAATTGTTCAGAACAGAAAGGATGATGGGAGCGAGAAGTGGGAAGCAGCAACAAAGTCAGTTACCATGGTGAGTGTGGATGGCTTGCCAGCTTAGGTGACGTTAGAGCATCGCCTTCTACTTATAGAGCATCACCTAAAGGGCTGAATTAAAGCCCAGCAGACATGGTTAAGCTTCACTTGCCCAGACCTTTGTAGTTCACTTCACAGGGACCAGAACAGTCAGTTTTCTTTACAACTGTGGAGCTTAGCCAGTATTAGTTGTTATTATCATTCTTACTTTTCAGATGAAGATTATTAATGTCAGAAGTGTAAAACCACTGTCCCCCTTGAATTCAAATGGTTAAAGATGGGGCATGAGTGTGAGTGTCTTATGTCTCTCCTTTTCACTCTGTCAAGAGCAGTTCATTTCCTACCAGAGACATCTTGTCAGTGAGTCTTTGTGCAACTGGACCATCTTCTCCTCGTGCAGAAAGGATGAGGTTTGCCTGAGCTTGTTGGGCTCATGGTCAGAGAGAAAGGCCTGGCCTACACAAAGGTAGCACTTGGGGAAGAGTAGTGGCTTATGGGTACTAGGAGTTTGGTAGTAGAGAACAGAGAGCCAGTTTTCTTATTTCTTGTACTGTCAGAGATCACCCCCAAATAGTATGGTTTGGTGAAGAGGAAAAAAACAGATCTTTAGGAAGGTAGAGGGCAGACACCTAATCAGTGTTGTGTTTCATTCTTTGCTAATGAAGATCCTGACATTTTTTTGATATCAAAAGCTGGAAGCCAGAGGTACTGGAACAAATAGCGATGAAGACACAGTGTGTTCTAAACTGAGTGATAAAGTGGATGCAAATAAATAACTAAACTTGAGGGAGTCTATCCAAAGGAAAGCAAGGAACCCAGGACTGAGGGTCTGTGGCTCTTGGGCAACTTATAGTCAGAGATGACCTTCACATGCTCCTAAAATTTGAGGATAGCTATCAGACTCAGTTTCCTGATTCAAAAAAATCCAGCATATATATATATCTATATCTATATATCTGTACCTTATTAGTCTTTAGAACCATTTTAGATTTACTACAAAGTAGAGAGAAATGCACACAGATTCTGCCTGTATTGTCTGTCTTAGTCTTTTGGGGCTGCTAGAATGATGTGCCCTCTGTGTGGTGGATAGGCAGTAGAAATGTGTCTCTTGGAGTTCTTGGAGGTGGGAAAACACAGAAGAATGCATAAGCAGATTTGGGGTTGGATGCGGGCCTGGAACCTTGTTCATAGACAACTGTCTGTTCACTGTGTTTTCACATGGCAAAAGAGGCAAGGAGCTGTATGGGGTCCCTTTTATTATAATGCTAATCTCATTAATGAAGGCACTGCAATGATGACTTAATCATCACTTGTAGACTGTGGGATAGCCAGTTAACTTTTTTGTAGCCCAATTTTCTCCCCTGGAAAAAGTTTCTTATTTAATAAGACTGTTTAGAAATTCATCTACAATCACTGAATCCTCCTACCCGACCCAACAGCATCGCTCTGGGGATTAGGTTATCAATATAAGAATTCTGAGGAGATGTGTCCAATCTACAGCCTCCCTTGCTCCGTACATGTAGCATCTCCCTTGTGTCTCCCTTTGTCAATATTCTCCACTAGAGTGGTTCGTTTGTTACAACTGCTAACCTAGGCTGATACATTGTAATCACCTAAACTCAGAGGTCACATCAGGGTTTCCTAAATTTTTACCATTTGTGACCCTTTTCCTCTGAGAAACTTTATGCAACCCTGGATTTTTAGGTATATAAAGTACATATTCAAACATTAAAACATTTACTAATAAATGATAAATTAATTTTAAAGCCATTCTTTGGTATATATAAAATTTTATATATATATTAAGGACAAACATGGTTGCACACTAGTGATATGAATGCACTTGTTTATTTTTAAGTAAAGTATTAAATCTTGTTTGAGTATTTGATACTGCCGGACAGAGCATCTTCGGTGTGCTTCAAAATATTGACCAATTGGTCAATGTTTTGATTTTTATAATCATCAATACTTTGGATGTGATTTCACATAACTATCTAGTACAAGATAGCAATGTATGGTCATTTCAGAATGGTTGGAAATTCTGTCTGACTTGCAATCCAAAATTCATTTAATGATTTTTTTTTATCAAGCTCAAGTCAGCAACTCAGATTTTTTTTAAATGAAGCATTCTAATGCAACACAATCCAGAGATACGTTAACCTGATACTTACATGTTGAGGCATGAGGATGTTAAAAAAATCTTTGTCCTCCATAATCAAACCACAAGTTTCTGTAAGAGTGGAAAACCTTGCATCTGCAGTAAAACGTATCAGTTGGTAGCAGGTAATAGTCCAGACTCTCAAGCTGAGGTGCTTCAGACAGCGCTCACTGGTATCGCCTGGCATAAGGGCATACGTAGTGCAGAGCATGCGTTCTGAACCAAGGCTTCCATGCGGTCCTGCTATGCAACATGGGATAGTGTGGCCAGCAGGACCTCACATTCATTATGTGTTTGGTTTTGAATGAAATTTTGGTTGTTATATGTTGGAAAGTCTTTTACTGGTACCATTTGTGTGGTGGTTTTGTGTGTGTGTGTGTGTGTGTGTGTGTGTGTGTGTGTGTGTATGTGCTATCCCTTAGTTATACGTCTTCAAATGGGGCTCACTTCTGGTGCTGTAACAGTCTATGGGTTTGTATAAGCTCCTGTGAGCATGCGTCCCACATAGTAGTGTTATATAACGATATTTTCCTTGTCTTAAACCCCTCCCCCTCCCCCCGTGTTCTGCTCCCTATCCATCCTCCCCACTCTCGTCTCTTGCAGCCATTTGTCTGTCTCTGCAGTGGTGTCTTGACCAGGATGTCATGTCGCTGGAATCACAGTATGCAGATTTACAGATTGTTTCTCCCAAGTAGTTCCATGGATTCAAGCTTCCTTCCTGGCTTTTCATGGCTTGGTGGAGCATTTCTTTCTAATTCTTCTATACTAAATTCAAATGGAGACCAGGCCTGAAGAATTCCAGAGTAGACAAAAACCAGTCCGACCTCATAAGTGACTTCATCCTTGTTTGACTGGCAAACAGAAGTGAAACTTAACCTGAGCTGTTTCTTGTAAATGCTAATATTAGAAAAAATGAAACTAAAGTTCAACCCATAAAAGCCACGAATTAACTTTTAAATGTATAACCAGAGCCTTCTATCAATGCAGACCAAGTAAGGCAATTACATAGCCAGAACCGAACAAAATTATTCCTGCTCTACTTATACATGTGTCTTATAAATGTCGTCCGCTTGCAATTCAGTTTCCAGTGCTGTGTCATCCATAAGTCATTATTTGTCCAAGTAAACTCTTTATAATTCTATTGTCCTGAAGTTTACCCTTAAACAGTGTTGACTATGATGTATTTGTTTTGAATAACACAATTGTTTTTGAAAAGACAATTTATTTATTATTAGTTTGAATAAGACAATTTATTTATACACATAAGTGTTAAGTTGGAGCTGTCATAAGACTGTTAAAACATCCATGAACAAAATCTTGTGGTTTCTTTGTGTGTGTGTGTGTGTGTGTGTGTGTGTGTGTGTGTGTGTGTGTGTGACCCAAACTTTGGATTCTTCTGGGTAAATATTAAGGAGGCTTATATTCCCAAGGGGTGAAAATGTGCTTGGTTTCATAAGAAATGGCCAAACCAGGGCTGGGATTGTAACTCTGTTAGTAGAGTGTTTCACTAGCATGCACAAAGCATGATGGTGCATATCTATAAGCCCAGCTCTCTAGAGGTGGAGGCAGGAGAATCAGAAGTTGAAGATGATCCTTGGTTGTACAATGAGTTTGAGGCCTGTCTGTGTTGCAGAAGACCGGTTTGAAAACCAAACCAAACAATAAGCCCCCACCATACTGTCTTGCAAAACAGCTGTACCATTCTGCATTCCCAACAGCGACAAATCAGAGTTCTTGCTGCCCTCCACACTGGCCGGCACTGGTTGCTTTTTGTCTGCCTTCTGGGTGTGAGCCATTCTAATAGATCTGTATCAAACTGTTGTAATTTCCATTTTCTGATGACATATGACGTGAGTTGTCCTTTCTTATGCTCATTTGTCATCTCTGCCCCTTCTCTACTGAGGTGTCTCCATGTCTTTGTCCCATTTGACAATTGGGGTGTTTGTTTTCTCACTGTGGAAGTTTAAGAGTCCTTGTGAATTTTGGCTGATGGTCTTTATGTGTCTGTTGCATATAGTTCCTGCTACTCTGGAACTTGCTTTCTCATTTTATTGACATAGTTCTTTTTCAGCATCTTGCCTTCTATATTGTACTTTTAAAGATTATTACCATGCACTTTTAAAGATCGTTACTAAGTTACACAAGGTTCCTCCTTTGTTGGTTTAGAGTAGCTTTCAATTTAATTTTAGGTTAATTATCTATTTTGAGACAGTTTTCATGAAGATCTATTTCTAGATACATTTTTTTTAAATAAAAATGCCAAATTCTAACACATTCATTGAAAAGACTGTTCTTTGCCAGAGATAAATTGACTATATTTATAGTCTACTTTGGGTTCCTTTTGTGTTCCTTGATCTATTTGTCTTTTCTTTCATGGCTGTCATTGTCTTGATGGTTGCGGTTTGACAGACAGTCTTTGAGTTGTGTCATGTCACTTCTTCAACTTTATTATTTTTTTCTTTTATTAGCATTGTGTGGGTTATTATGAATCCCTTGCCTCTTTACAAGAATTTTAGAATCATTGACATCTGTGATTTTGAATTGGATTGCATTGAGTCTGTAGGTCAAATCTGGACTCACTGACTTGACAGCTTCTGCTGGGTAGACTCACCTTCCTTTCTTCTTTCTTTAACCCTGGGTTCATGTATCATTGCCACCTCCCTTATCTGCACACACTAGAGTGACAGACACCTGCAGATAGTACTTGCTCTGTGGCTTCTTCACCCATACCTGTTTGCTCAACTTCTCCAGCCATTTATGTGACCGATACCCTAAGTCAAACTTTCTGTTATGAATTCTGAAATGGTTCCTGTTTCTCTGGTTGATTCCTTATTGATGCATGAACATAAAGTACTTAATATAGTTAGTACCTGCACAATAATTTTTCTGATGCAATGGATATAAACAAAATAACTGAGGTGGAAATTGGTCAGTCTATATGGATTTTAAATCTGAGTAAAGTACCATTGGCTCACAACCTCTTTCATAATTTTCAAATCTATAATGCTCTGAAAACTGAGTTTAAAATAAATTTGTAGAAAACTTGGTTGCAAATTCTGACTCGAATTGATAAGAAGCTACCTATAGGTACTACAGTAGTTTCATCTACAGGCTTTATTGCAAAAAGATTGATGAATTCGATTTCAGAAGATAACCAGTGAGGAGGTAATGAATTCAGAGGACTCCAGTGAGGAGGTAATTCAATAAATGGAATTTGCATGTATAAACTTCAAATGACTCAGGGTTTGGAAATCCATTGGACCTAGGTGTAGGGTAGAAGTTGTAGGAGTCTATTATATTTTAATTAAGAAAGAGTTATCTTTGAAATGGGTCTTGTGGAAGAGTGAATGGCAGAGATGAACAGTAAGGGCACTCGGAGTAAGAAGAAAATTGTGGAAAAAGGGAACATGAGTCCATGTACAAAATACTAAATATTAGTAGGAGTAGGTAAAAAAGGGAAAATGAGTATGATATAAAAAATAAAACCATCAAATATTGAGTCTTATAATTAGAAACTTGAGAACTTTTAAGGATAATGACTTTGATGTTGTGCTGATAGTTACGTGGGGAATTTTGGAGATGGGCTACATGTAATAGGCTGCTTTAGTAAAATGGGCAAATGAAGTGAAATAAAGCAACTCTGCTCCAGACAAATACAGATTATATGAATATAGAATCTGTAAAATGTGATAATTGGCTGTATGGGCATGACAGGGTAGGGGGAAAGGTGGGTATTTAAGGTACTATCAACAGAAATAGCCAAGGTGGGGGAGGGCAAGAGTTGGGAGATGAATGTTTAAGTTAGGATATGCTGAGGAACTCAAATATGAAAGCCATCTGGAGCCGATGGAATTTACTGAAGATGGCAAATAAATATCAGCTTCCCAAAAGTCATTTGTGGATTCATGGGTTATGCAAACGCGATTTCAAGTATGTTCATCATTTGAAATTAGCATATGGAAATTTGACTTTGGAATGGGGAGATCCGCTTTCACAGCTCTTCAAAACAAAAGTCTTGCCAATGCCAAAATTTAAATAGATTTCTGTAACTAAGAATAGAGGCACCCATTTCCAACGTTAGCAGTTCACTTCCCGGATACATAATGCTGCGGCTTCATAAGTACAAGCTGAGTGGACACACATTTATAAAACGAAATTTCAGAATGATTCCATGGTTTAGTCTTCATGATGAGTTTGCATGACCATTCAAGGGCGGTATGAAAGTCTCATTCCTCAAAAGTGGTTTATTAGACAATTTTCCCCTTCCTTTGTGCAATGCCAGCCACAAAACCACAGGCATATTTTTTATCATTGCTCAAGTAGCATTGAAACTGCTGTGCCACAGCAGCAGATGTACCCTTCTTCTTATGGAGACATTGTCTTGCTTATAGGCAAACATGGTCTTTAAATTTACAGCCAGTTTCTTTCGATCAAGTGGGTCTCTTTGTGGCTAGAATGGGACAACCTGTGTTATGTGTATACCAGGACACTTATATTGCCTAGGATTGTTGTGACAACCTACCACGAACTGAATTTTACTATCTTAGTTTTAGAAGCTAGAAGCCTGACAGCAATGTGCCAGAGAGAGCTGTTGATGAGATGGTAGGATCTGTCCTAGACCTGTCTCTTTTAACTCATGGACTCTGTTTTTCTTTCCCTGTGTTTGTCACATCATTCGCTCCATGCTTATCATTTGTCTCTGTGTAATTTTCTCCTTTTGTAAGAATGCCAGTCACTTTGGATCAGGGTCTACCCTGATGTTCTCATTTTGATATATTACTTTTATAAAGACCTGATCTCCAAATAAGGGCACACTCTGAGGTGCTCAATGTTAGGAATCCAGCGTGTCTTTTTGAGGCATGTAGTTCAAACTATAACAACACATTATTATTAGGTGTGCTCCTGGGACTTATGTGTTCCTGGTCCCCACTGCAACATGTAAAAAAGGCTGCTACATGGGTTCAGAACTGGATAGAATTGGCTACTGGGGACTCATAATGGGCCTCTTGGATGATAGGTTGGCCCAAGTAAAAAATGGATTACCAATTTGTTTGTGGACTCTTCCTTTACTGTACAGTAATGATAATTTCTTGGGCTGAAAGTGTAGATAAGTGACAGAGTGCTTCTCTAACATACGTGAGACTCTGGGTTTAATCTCGAGCACTGAAAATTTATTTTCTGTAAAAACTGAAAATCTAGGCCAGGTGGCAGTGGTGCACAATTTTAATCCCAGCACTCGGGAGGCAGAGCCAGGCGGAGCTCTGTGAGTTCGAGGCCAACCTGGTTTATAGAGCGAACTCCAGGACAGGCACCAAAACTACACAGAGAAACCCTGTTTTGAACCCCCCCAAAAAAAACCAACCCCCAAAAAATAAACAAAAGTAAAAATCTATTATAAATATATCATGGCTGTTTTTCTGTGACTAAAAGCAACAGTTAGTTATGGAAAAATGTGAAGAATGGCATTTTATTTTACTTAATTGTCATAATCATCCTTTTAAAACAGTGTTTATTGAAGCGTTGCTTTTAGTAGCAACATCTAGAAGAAACATGCCTGCCTATTTATAGAATGTGTAAATAAATACTGTATGTAAATACTGCATATCCCTGTATAGTGGATATATTGTGCTTCCCGTAATTAATTTTTATTTACCTGTGGTAAATTTCTGATTGTCAGGCTTTGTGCTTTCCCCAGCATATACGTTATTTAAATGAATGAACCGATTAACATACCATTTATGAGAGTCCTATTATTACCACTGCATTATCATTCAGGGAAAATAATAAAAAAGAGGAAACAGATAATGGAGTGACAATCTCTAATTATCATAAAAACACTGCAATTTTAGAACCTAGACACTGGCAGAAGGAATCTACTCCCTTCTTTTACAGTGCCGAATTGAGGCTCAAAGAGATCCATGTTTCTGAGTTTATCCTGCAAATTAGTGTCAGGATGAACAGCAATGCTGCACAGTTGAAGAGCGAGCACTGTGAACTAAGTCTTATTGTTGATGTTTCTTACACAGCAATCTTTTAGATCTGCAGGTCAGTTGAGGGTAGGCTGATCTCAGCCCGGCTCAGCTGGGTGGTCCTCTGGGGGAATCATCTGGGCTCACTCATGTGTCTGGAAGTCAGCTGATGTGAGCTTGGCTTGGCTGGGTGACATTGCTTTTTTGGTTTCTGTGTCTCGTTCTTCTCTTGGGATCAGTGGCGTGGTAATGACCACGGAACAAGGGAGCAAACCCAAGTGCTTCAAGCCCTTTCTGAGACTCAGGATATGTTATGAGGTTCAAATTCTATGGATGAAGTCAAAAGGCTGTAGCCAAGGCAAAAAGGAAGGATATACTCTCTTCCCGGGAGGAATTATGAGGTCACACGGCAAATGGTATTGATATGGGGGTGCTATGAAGAATTAATGCCACTATTCTACCACAAACAATACAAGATGGGAATGGAAGGAAAAAAAGGAGAATATATGGGGTGTTTTTTTTTTTACTCCAATAATATGGTACATGAATCTTTGCTTTAACGTACAGTTTTGTGAAAATTAGCTGTCTTAACTTATTATAAAGAGTTCACAGTATGTATATTACTGAATAATTATAAAGAATAGAGAGATGCCATTTATAAACTACTAGTCTTGTAGAGTCTTGTAGAGTATCTTATATTCATTTCTTGAATTATGTCAGAAAATTTCCAGTTTATTCTTTGGGGTATGATTTGCGGGCCAACATACTTAAAACTGAAAAAGACAAAAGTATCCAGCCAAATAAAGTATATAGTGACATTTTGTATTAATGAAGAGGAAGCGTAAGGGGAAACTTTCCCAGCATGAAGAAATTATCCAATAAACATTGATGGAAAGGACAGAGAGGGTCTTCTAAGGATAGAGGGGAACTGGCATAAAATCAAATGTAAAAATGACATTGAGTACACTTACCAAAGTATCTCTAGATAAGCGCTTTCCCTGTGTGAGGAAGAGACTTGGCAAAACACAGGACGGTTATTTTTTCTCTTCTCTCTGATAGCTTTTCTTATCAGATTCTCTATAGGTTTATAAAACCGGAGAGAAGACCCAAGGAGCTTGCGACTTGGTATGTTTTACTTTTTTTCCAAGCTTCTGACCTTTCCCCAACCTTACTAACCATTATCTCTAAACCTTGCTAGAATGTGCGTATTCTTATGTTCATTATTCATCGATTGCTTCCCAGGGCCTCCAATGTGCAAAGCATTCTATCTGATGTGGGTAGGGCTGTTGAGGAAGTGGTGACCACATGTCTGTTTTTAGAGGTAAATGACAAAGGAACTGACATGGTCCAAGTGTCTAGATAGCCTGTATTTGCTTCCCAATAATGTCTGTTGTCTTCTGTATTGACTTCCCTATTCTGTGCCTCAGGCTGGTGTCTATAAACAGCTGCAGCTGAGTTTTGTGGCCTTTTGGCTTCCATTTGGGTCTAGGCCGGAGGATGTGCCAGTGCCAGCGGTGGCCAGAGGCTGAGAAGGCCTTCCTGCTGGCCCTAGGATTAGTGCGACTACATTCACAGATGTCCACTTCCATTCAGCAGGAAGAACCAGCCTCTTCCTTAGAGCTCCGGCTGCAGTCGCCCTGAGTTCTGGGAACTATTTCTTCTCTTGACCTGCAAGACCCGCTCCTGTTCATCCGGAAGTATTTCTCCAGCATCCCACACGTACTTTCTTAGACAGTCCTTTCGCTAAACCTTTTCAGTTTTTCCCCTTTGTGGCATCGGTGTCTTGTGGAGACCCTGACTGGAAGCTGAAAGAACAAAAGCTCCCACTGTGAATCTAACAGATGTGTTGAAGGCCAAGTTGATAATGTGTTTCCTTCCCAAATGTGGGGATTTCTGGGTTCGTGATACCTTATTTCATTTTTATACATTTTCATACATTTTGGTGTGGAAATGCGTTTTCAGTCTATACTATTTGGCAGTCCTCAGTTACTAAGAGTAGCGTGGACTGCATGGTGTAGCATTTCTCCCCTCTCCTTCCTTCCTTCGTCTTCCTCTAAAGCTCCTTGCTCCCTGTCTCCCCCACCCCCCCCCCCCTCCCCCCACCCCCGCCTTATTTTCCTTAATTTCTGTGGAGGAGGTCAAGACAGCAATGTATGAGGTCAAAGTGATGTTCGGGCAAAACTATAGCAGTAGAAGTAACAATTTATGAAAAGACATAAACATTCAGGAAGATAACTTGATACCCATGATTTCATCATAAAATTTGAGCTGCTATTATTTCTACTCATGCATTATACCTTCTCATGCCTTACAGTTGTAGCCCGAATATTCTTCTCTCAGGAACTTGTAGGTCTCTTACAGTTTCTTTTAAAATCTTAGATATTCCCAATACCTTAGGGATTATTTTCTATCCTTTCTATAATTTCCTTTTATAATTTCATTCGGTGGTGTATTTGAAATAGGTAAAAAGTGAATATTCAAAGGCTTAATATTTATGTTGTGTTTTCCCTGTAGAAAAACTCAGCTTAGCTCACAAACAGCTCATGTAGAATCTTGTTGGGAGGACTGGAGGGGTGGGAAGAGGGAGGACAGGGGAATCTGTGGTTGACAAGTAGAATGAACAGAAAAATCTCTTAATAATAATAATAAAAATTTTTTAAAAAAGAATCTTGTTGGGAGCTCACATTTGCTGAGTTAAGGAAAACTCAGCTCTGCCATCTTCCTGGATGGAGTCAAGCCTCTTTATATGGAAATATCAGACAAGATCTGCTGTGTAAGTACTGCTTATTGTTTGCTGACTCACTCTTTGATGGCCAGTCTCTCTTTATATGATGTCACACTGACCCACTTTCTGTTCCCCAAACGGTGTACTTGATGATTTTCCTGACTCTGTTTTAATGATGTAATTTTTTATTCCCTTATCTTTCTTCAACTTCTTTGCTTCAGATGAACAAATGCCCACACTATTTGACCTTTCTCATATAAATGGCGAGAATCCAAAGCTCTCTGAAATAAGGTCATTCTCATTGCACAGATTGGGAATTGAGGCTGAGAGCTTTACCCAGAATCATAAATAATTGCTAAATATGTAAGTTGCCAAGGTATAGTTAGTTGGAATTTCTGCTGTTTCCAAATTTTGTGTCTCACTTTATAAGTCAACTTTGTGTTTCTATATTGAAATACTTGAGATAATTAGATTAGAAAGATTAAAAAATGATTTATGTGGCTTACAGTTATGGGGTTACTGGTCCAGTAATGTTTCAGGGAAGGTGGTTGGGGATACACATATTGCTCTGAACCTCTGATGAGAAAACACAAAATGGCAAATGTGTAGCAGAGCAAACTTATCAGCTAAGAAGAAAGAGAAAGAGACTGGGTCTCATGATTCTTTTCAAGGACATGCCCTCAGTGACCTATAGACCCTTCCACTAGGTCCTACTTACTAAAAGTTACCTACTTTCCACATCCTTCCCCTGTGCTGGATAGTTTAATGTCAACTTGACACAAGCTAATGTCATCTGAGAAAACCTCAATTGAGAAAATGCCTCCATAAGATGGCTGAGCAAGCCATGAGGAGCAAGACAGTAAGTAGGATCCCTCCATGGTCTCGGAATCAGCTCCTTCCACTCAGTTTGAATTCTGTCCTGACTTACTTTGATGATGAACAGTGATATGGAAGCATAAACCAAATAAACCTTGTCCTCCCCAACTTGCTTCTTAGTCATGACAGCTCCACCATAGAATCCAAGACCTTAACACATGGATCTCATAAAATGTGCTCATACAATGAATGAATGTGGGACTCATAATATGCCCTAATTACCGGGACAGAGAAATGGCTTGAAAACTATCACCGTTTAGAACAGGAGGAGAGATAGGAAAGATATACAGCACAAATTAGAGAAAAATTAAATGGTAGTAGACATAGATACTATGCTATGGGAAAGCAAGAGAGTCCTCTTGGAGAGCTAACCTTTAAAGGTGTTAAGGTAACCTTTAAATATAAGCCAGACCTTCTTAAATGGAATGAATTTCAGGTTGAGATAATTAATACTGTCTTTATATCAAATTTTGATACTTTGTTTTTCATGCATCTTTATATTGGTTTTGGCTTTTTAAAAAGATCATATTTAAGTAGTTGTCTTGATACTTGAGTTCTTGGTATCCCTTTAAACTTTCTTCCTGCAGTGAATGATACCTCTTCTCACTCTGTTCTTTCCCCAGGAACAGTTGTGACATTTTTTATGAAGTCACAGGAAAGTCATCCTTGGTGAGTGAAGGGTGTGAGTCTGTGGAGATGGTGGAGGGTGTCCAGAGATGGGGCTTCAGGTGGTTGTGAGGTGGCTTTCCAATGGGCTGCAAGTTTTTACCCTCACTTTTTGAAAGAACAATTGAAAGCATTTTTAAAAATCGAGAGTGAGGTAGTTAGATTTGATTTCTGGAAGATCTCTTTAGAGAGGGAGTAGATGGAATCAACACTTGAGATAGAGCAGGAAACAAAGAATTTTATCAAATAAGATGAAAAACTTTGAGAACTCAAGTAAAAGCCATAAAGATAGGTAACAATTTGGGGCAATGTGAATTTATAATTGAGTTTTCCAAGTTTCTTTTGCTAATTACACAGTTACTAGCTTGTTCTTCAAGAAAGGCTCCAGGATTGGTCTAAAGATGTCATTATTTGATATCCCTTTTAATATCTTGCCTGTCTTTAGTTAAGTTAGTTTAGTTGGTGAAGTAAGAACATTTTTGCACATCTATCACACAATACCTTATCTGATGAACCCTGCCTTCCTTTGTTCTAAAGATGCCAGCAACAGGAAACCCCAGAGTTTGTTTCGCTTAGCACCCTACCACTGACTGAGGTCCAAAAGGAAAATAAGGGTGAACGTCTGAGGAACTGAATGTAGACTCTGGTTATTCAACCGTCTCCTTTGTAAATGGTTCAGCTCGGGGCAGGAGAAAAGGCCTCCACAACGTCGACGTTGACTTCATCCTCCTGTGGATGTCTTCCCTTTCATTTGTTGACTTAGTAACAGCTCCCGACTCTACAAGGTCTTAAAAAAATTATAGCCTAGGTTTTATAGGAGTAAACATTGATTTAGTTAAGGAAACAAGTGTCTTTGGAAGACAGTTTGTTCAAGCATAAGTCAACAGTGGTTACGTCATGCTTCATTACTTAGATTGTGCTAAATTGGTCGGGAATATCAGAGGAATATCCAGGATGGTAAGCTATAATAATATGAAAATGATAAATGAAAAGGATAAAGGTCTGAGGATGATGGCATTTAGTGTTTCCAACCAGTTTGCTTTATGCTTTCAACAATGAGAAAGTATGAGATTACAAAGACTAGGGCTAAGGCTGTAGCAAGTTTTCCTGGAAAAATGTGTCACGTTGGGAGATGATAAGTAACTTTATCTTGGCAGTGGCTCCTGGCTCACTTGGAGCATATTGTTTAATAGATTTTTCTAAGTGTTTTCCTAATAGGGCATCTTCCTCACAAGCTTCAGTGCCAAGTGCCTTATCCTGGATATTACATCTTCACATTCAGTTTACTCAGGGAAGTGAGTTGAATAGCTTCTAGTGAGTTTGGGGAAAGGAAACTTTTCTAGTCACTGGGGTCCTGCCATCTTTGTCCTTCCTCTTCCTTGACCATTTCCCCTCTTCTTTTCTATTAACTTGGCAATTTGTCTATTCCAGAAGTTTCAAATAACGTCTCTAGACTTGTGACTAAATCATACCAATGCATTCCACGTTTCAGAGACCTAGAGCTACAGGCTTATTTACTCTCTGGACTTTTCTATCGGGATTGCTCATTTTCTGTCTACTTAAACTTGTAGCACGTGATCAACTTTTGATTCCTTTTTTTGTCTTCCCCATCTCCCCACTCTCTTCTCTGTTATCTTTGCATGACTGTACTCACAGTCATCATCGTAGGGCACTCGTTTTGACATGCCTAGACCATCCCAAAAGCTTCTCTCATTATCCTTCTAGGTATATTTGCCTCTCCCTATTCCTCCAATCTCTTGTCTACCCCAAGGACATGAGAATTGTTATGTTACTCTTCTATTAAAAATCAGGGGAGGGGATTCAACTCAGCTAAATTGGTAGAGTGTTTACCTAACAAAGGAAAGTTCTAAGATTTGATCCTGAGCACTGAAAAAAAAGTCAGAAATTATTGTCTCATGTCTGGATAGACAGCTCAGCGGATTGCTTGTCTTCCAAGCACAAGGCTCCAAGTTTGAGCTGCAGAATCCACACTAAACACAAAGTCAGGTGCAGTGGGACACACTTTTTGTTTGTTTGTTTGTTTTGTTTTTCGAGACAGGATTTCTCTGTGTAGCTTTGTGCCTTTCCTGGATCTCGCTCTGTAGACCAGGCCGGCCTCGAACTCACAGAGATCCGCCTGGCTCTGCCTCCCGAGTGCTGGGATTAAAGGTGTGTGCCACCAGCGCCCGGCTTTTAATCCCAGCACTGGGAAGGTGGTGACAGGTGGATTTGTAGGGTTTCCTGGCCCGTTAAGGATCTTCAGAACAGTGAGAGATCCTTTCTCCAGGGAAAGGTGGATGACGCCTGAGGAACAACCCCTGAGAATGCCTTTTAACCTTCATATGCATGTGCACACGTGTGTGTGTGTGTGTGTGCGTGTGTGTGTGTGTGTGTGTGTGCCTACACAACCCCTCCCCCCCACAGACATACAGGCGCACACACACACACACACACACACACACACACACACACATGTGTACAGCCACACCCACCCACCATTGTCTGCTTTTCCTTTTACCAATTTGGGCCAAATCCTAACCTATCTTTGTTTTATTATGTTTTCTTCTTTTTTATGTTTGAATTGCATAAATCTTAATTGTGTGTGTGTGCGCGTGTGTGTGTGTATGTATGTATGTATGTGTGTGTGTGCATGTGAGTGTGTGCATATGTAGTTCTGGGCATGTTTTCATTATCACAGTAAGTATGTTTTATCTTTCTCAATTCTCCTCTCATAATGCCTCTCTGTAACTATATTCTTTCTTCATCCTTATCCTTGTTAATCATTGATCATGTTTCTATCCTTATGCTTTTTCTTTTCCAGGTCATGCTGCAAATAGACTCATACAGCTGATTCTGGGTTCTTTCCAACAGCATAATGAATTTGAGATTTATCCTTTTTACTGCACATACCAATAATTCATTCTTTTTTTTATTGTTGAGCAACATTGCTTTATACAGACCACCCCATTTTCTTATTCATTCATTCATTCATCCACTGAAGGATACTTTTCTTCATTTTGGGAAAGTTAAATGTAAGTTAAATACAAATGTTTATATGTAGCTGCTTATGTGAATATGCTTTTATTTCTCTACAGTGAACACCTAAATTAGAATGATTGGGTCATTCAGTACATGCATATTTGACTGTAAGAAACTGATGAATTATTTTGTGGTGTGATCATACCATTTTAATTTCAACAGCAATGTTATAGCATTTCCATTGTTCTATACTCACTAGCACTTTTTAAAAATGTTAACTGAAGTAGAATTTCATCATTTCCTCCCTCCCTTCTCTCCCTCTGGCCCCTCCCAGCAACCTTCCCTCAAACCCCTCTCATGGCCCCCACACAGCTGATAGCCAAAGAAGGTTTTCAGTGATTCAGGGGCAGAGTTTCAGCCAGTATAGGCAGGCTTGCTGCTGACTAGTTATAATCTCTCCAATGACTAGCTAGTTTTCATCAGAGGAGATGACAGTTGTTCGCTATGGTGGCTACCTGGTGATTTTTGTCCAGTATTGGACAGTGACTGCTTATCCATGACTAGTATTGAATTCATAATTCAAAGAGTTTTGTTGCAGATCTCTTCTCAGATACCCCTATACATACTGAAGCCCAACACACACACACACACACACACACACACACACACACACACACAAATAATGTTTTGCCAAACAGTGATTAATTAATATTAAATTTTTCTTGAGTGTTGATTGATATACATTTAACAATATATATTTATATTTAAAACGTGAGATAGTTGAGTTCCAGTCCATAGGAACACATAGTTAGACCCTATCTTGAGAGGAAAAAAAGCATAATGATAGATTTTAACATATGGACAAACTCATCAAAGATATACAACCATAACAAAGTAAGAGACATCTTCATTATCTCCAAAAGATTTCTTGTGCATCTATGTAAACTCTCCCTCCCATTCTTTTGAAAAGAATGACTCTTCTTTCTCCTAAGGTAGCCACTGATCTACTTTATGTAATTGTAGATTACTTTGTGTATTCTGAATTTTATAAAAATGCAATATATACATTATATGCCTTTTTGAGTTATTTGATTCAGCATACATTTTGATGTATGACCTAGAATGCATAAATTATTTTATTCTCCTATTGATGAGGAGTATGCCATCATTGTGAATATACTTCAGTATATTAATACATTCATTTTGTCATGGCATTTGGATTGTTTTCAATTTTGTCTATTACAAAAAACACTTCTATGGATATTCACATACAATTTTGTGTTTATAAGTGATTTCATTTCTCTTTGTTAAAAATTGAGAATAGGATCATAGATCAAATGATAGGTATGTATTTGACTTTATAATGTTTTTCAAGATTCTTTGTAAAATGATTGTGGCATTTTACACTTCCATCAACAGTGGGTGAGAAGTCCAGTTTTTTTCTGTTACTACTATTGACAAGATTGATAATTTTTATTTCAGTTTATACTGCTATAATGACTAGTGATAACATGCTTTCATGTGCTTATTTATTCTCCACATGTCTCCCTTTATTTTTTTGTATTTTAAAAGTCAGATTGCCACAAAGTTGGGATGGGATAAGGAGGTGGAGGGTAGACCTTGAAGGAGTTACGGGGAAGAGTGGAGGGTAAATATGATTTAAATACATGGTATGAAATTCTCAAAGAACTGATAAAATATTACATAAAAATCTTTTTTCTTGTCTTATTAGCAAGTTAAAAAATCTAACAAAAACAAGTTCTAGGTCTCCTTTTTAAGTGGGTTTTTCGTTTTCTTGGTATTTAATTTTATTCTAGTATATTCCAGGTACTAACTCTCCATCAGATGTATAGCCTGTAAAGATCCCCTCTCCCCACCATTTTGTAGACTGCTGAGTGATGGTGTCATTTACGGTACAGAAATTTTTTAGTTTCATTTGTCAGGATCTTGTTCAGAAAATACTTTCTTGTTCCAAGGAGCTCAGACATATTCTTTACTTTCTCCTCTATTAGATTTAGGGTTAATAGGTCTTAAGTTGAGGCCCATGATCCATTTGGAGTAGAGTTTTGTTCAGGCTGAGAGATAATGATCAAATTTCATTCTTCTACATGAAACTCTCCATTTTGATCAGCACCATTTGTGAAAGATGCTGTCTTTTCTCCAATTCATGTTGTTGGCTCCTTTGTTAAAAAGCAGGTGGATTTAGGAGTGTGGCTTTATATGTAGGTCCTCAACGCTATTACATTGATCAATGAGTCTGTTTTTATGCCACTGCCATTCTGTTTTCATTATATCATAGCTATGTGGTACAACTTGAAATATGGGATGATGATTCCTTCAGCAGGTTGTGTGTGTGTGTGTGTGTGTGTGTGTGTGTGTGAGTGTGTGTGTGAGTGTGTGTGTGTGTTGTTTGTTTATTGTTGTTGTTTAGGATTGTTTTGGCTATTCTGGGTCTTTTGTATTTCCATATGAAATTTAAGATTTTAAAAAATTTTCTGTGGAGAATTGTATTGGGATTATGATGGAGATTGCAGTGAATCTGAAGATTGCTTTTGGCAGGATGGCCATTTTCATGCTATTAACCATGCCAATGCATGTGCAAGGGATCATTTCTTTGATTTCTTCCTTGATGTGTTTGTTGCTTATCTATAGGAAAGTCATTGGTTTTTTTTGTATGTTAATTTTGTATCCTGCTACTTTTCTGAATGTCTTTATCAACTAAAGGAGTTGTCTGGTGGAGACTAAAGTACAGAACCACAATATCTGCAAATAAAGATACTTTGAATTCTTCCTTTCCTACTGGTATCCATATATATATATATATATACATATATATATATGTATATATGTATATATATTGTCTTATTGCTCTGGTCAAAACTTCAAGTACTCTTTTTAACAGGAACAGAGAGAGTGGGATCCTTGCCCTGACTCTGATTTTAGTGGAAATGCTTTGGGTTTTCTCTGTTAAGGGTATTGTTGACTGTGAGCTTCCTGTCTGTTGCCTTTATTGTGTTGAGGTATATCCCCTGTATTCCTATTCTCTTCAGGATTTCTACCATGAACAGACACTGAATTTTATCAAAGGCCTTTCTGAATCTAAGGAGATGATCAAATGGTTTTTGTCCCTTAGTCTATTTACATTGTGGCTTTAACAACTTCATTTACGTATATAATGTATTTTTATTATCTTACCTCTGTTACCTTCTCTTATTTCTCTTTTCTTCCATCTCAACCTGTTTATCTTTCAAACAAATTCTGCTTCTGCATTTGTGCCTTTTAAAATGACCCATTGAGTTTAACTTTTGTAACATGCATGAGCGTGAGTAAAGGTTTTCTTTCTTTCTTTCTTTCTTTCTTTCTTTCTTTCTTTCTTTCTTT
>CABHPH010147519.1:0-32895 GCA_902168325.1 Peromyscus nudipes
AAACAAAGAAGAGGGTGTGCTCGGTAAAGGCCAGAGAGAGGCTTAGCTTCTGCTCCTTAGTCTTCAGGACGGCAAGGGGTCCTTGGCTACTCTCCAAGTGCATTTTATTTTACTACATTGACATTTACTAAGAGTTTCAGTATTATAGTCTTACAAAGTCACATAGTTATAAAAAGCAAACCATTTTTTTTAAATGAAAGGGCTGACAAGCATTTCACAAATTCCATAGGAGTGAAACGCAAATTATTGTGGCTGTTGTGGTACTGTTGTTCTTTGGCTGGGAAGTGAACCAAGGCCTCACACCTGCTGGGCATCACCTTATCCCTGGCCTACTCCCCTACTCCTACCATTTGTCTCGTTTCAGAGGGGCTTTGAAGGACGGTATGAATGGCCATGACTGGTCCCTTTGAAAACATAGCCAAAACGGTAAGTTCTCATAAAGACAATGAGCCTTGTAATTACAGCTCGGAAAACTGTATCTTTAATGTCCTGGGATCTTCCCATCAGTTAAATCTTCAGCTGTGTTGTAAATGCCATTTATGCCATTTGGTTTGGGTTTCATTTTACTTAAAAGAGATATATAAATCTATAATTGATGAGATCATTTATTGCTTGGAAACAGTATGGCCAGCCAGCTTACTTTTCTACCTAATAATTTGTTATGTGCATTCTTACAAGTGACATCCTGACAGGTTTCTCACTGCATAATAAAGCAATGTGCTAAATAGTCCTCATGGCTTCTCAAGGCCAGGGACTTAGAAAGAGATAGCTCGAAAAAGGAAACCCCACTAAAGCCGCTGAATTTCCATTTGTAAAAAAAAAATGTTAAATATTCCAACTTAATTGAACTTTTTTAAAATCTGAGTTGATGGAGATGGAAACATTCTCCCCGATTTCATCTTGGCAAAGTGGAGATAAATGTGAAACTGTTGTGTGCATTCATTACTTAAAACGAAGCCTCTTTTCTGCAGAGCAGAGGATTTAGGCATGAAGTTCTTCGTCTATTAGCAATATTTTGACTATCTTTACTCCAGAATCTTCATTCTGACAGTCGTGCAGCTGTGCAATTTTACAGCTTCCTGAGCTAAACTCCAGAGGCTGCGAGTCCACGCCAGCTGTCTTTCAATTTCACATCGGCTCTCTTGGTGTTTTGTCAGTTGAAAGCTTTTGCAAAGTTTCCAGGGCCTGAATTCATTAGATAAGGGAAATGGGTCATCTAAATCGTAGCAAGCCTCAACCTCAGTAGACACTAGCTATTGCAAATTCCCTTCAAGACTGCACTAGAAAATAGACCCCATGGGTTTGGAGCAGTGTTGGTATTCGATGATACCCTCATAGCAGCAGCTGCTGAAGCTGTGTGTGCCTCAATAAAAATTTCTGTTTTAAATTCTCTTTCCTTCACATTTTCTGTCTAAAACTGGATGCCAACAGCTTCAACTATCCAGCAAGGTAACTTCAAGTTCCACTGAGAAGCAGATGAGAGGCTCATCATTAAGGCACCTTGTAAAAATGGCTATTAGAAGGAGAGAAATCTATCTTATTTTTAAATAGTTCTCTGGCATCCCAAAGCAGATAAGAGACAGACTGGCAGGATCATTAGGGAAGCTAGGAAGTTTAGACCAACAAAAAGAGGCAGCGATCCTCTGAGAGACACTGCCTCATGTCACAAGCTGGTGTGCGTCATCTGTATTTTCGAACCCTGTGCTTCTCAGATCTGCAGAGACCCAGCCCTGCACACAGCTCGTTGTTAGACAGAATTGTTCAGTGTATGTCTGCACTCTAAACTGGAAGGAGAAAACACGAATGACATAAGGACTAAGAAGGACATAATTGAGGGTTTCGTCTTAGAAAGATGAAAATCTGAATCAGCTTTGCCTGCTGGAAGTTAATTCCCAGGACAGTGAGGGGGAAAATTATCAAGACCGGGTTGTAAAGAGAAATAGATATTGCCTTCAACTGAACTTCAGATTATGTGAATAAACTTATATTTGTTTATTGCCAAATGCCTTTCCACTAAGCTCTTACATTAGTGACACAAAGCATGTCCATCAGAGTCAACATGAGCCACTCCACAGCCAACTAGGTCATTTACTATAAGACCTGGGGCATGCTGTTTGTACTTCCCGGTTGTATGTGCCTTACTGGTAAGCTGTGGATAATATTCAATTCACCATGCTACTACTGGAGTTGAGTAAGGGAAAATGTACATCAAGTGCCAGGAATAGAGTACATGAACAATGACTTCAAACTATTAATTTCCAGTGGGTGCTATGGTGTAAAGTCTGTACATGCATTGTGCACTTTGAATTGATAGCTCAGCACTACGACTAAACTTAATCTTGGAAAATGTTCAGGAATGAGTCTATTGAAGTTCAACTTCTATACAGCACTTTGATGTTTGGGGCAGAAAGCATCTGACTAGGCAAATAGAACTTTACTAGAGAATTACAAGTTATATGACCTGTTGTCCCATGGCGCTTTTTACAATGATAGTAATAATATTCTATTCCTTATACACGTGACTATTGAGCACATGAAATGTAGCTACTGCAACTAACTGAGTTCCTAGCTTTATTTTCTTTAAAATCATTCAAATTTTCATGGCCATATGTGGCTAATGCTACCAAATTTGATAGTATTGATACCTCTATACTGGCTGACACTTTCATTAGATGATCAAGGGAACATAAGAGAAAAAATAGTACAAAGTGAATAAAAGTTCAATATAAGGTCTGGAGAGATGGCTCAGTGATTAAAAGCACATGCTACAAGTGAAAAACTTGTATGATAAAAATTTCAAGTCTTTGAAGAAAGAAATTGAAGAAAATATCAGAAGATGGAAAGATCTTCCATGCTCATGGATCAGAAGGGTTAACACAGTAAAAATGGTTATTCTACCAAAAGCAAGCTACGTATTCAATGCAACCCCCATCAAAATTCCACTGCAATTCTTCACAGACCTTGAAAGAACAATTCTCAGCTTCATATGGAAAATCAAAAAATCTAGGATAGCTAAAATACTCCTGAACAATAAAAGAACTGCTGGAGGTCAAACTAATCCCAATTTCAAGTTGTACTAAAGTAAAGAGCAATGGCATTAAAAACAGCATAGTGTTGGCATAAAAACAGACACATTGATCAATGGAATAAAACTGAGGAACCAAACATAAATCCACATACCTATGGGCACATGATTTTTTTTTATAAAGAATCCAGAAATACACACTAGAAAAGAGTATCGTCAACAAGTGGTGCTGGTCTAACTGGATGTCAGCATGTAGAAGGATGCAAATAGATCCATATCTATCACCCTGCACAAAATTCAAGTCCAAGTGGATCAAAGACCTCAACATAGAACCAGATACTCTGAACCTGATAGAAGAGAAAGTGGGGAATAGCCTTGAACTTGGGGGCACAGGAGACATTCCTGAACAGAACACCAATCAAGCAGGCACTAAAGATCAACAATTAATAAATGGGACCAGATTGAACTGAAAGGCTTCTATAAGGCAAAGGACATCATCAATTGGACAAAGCAGCAGTCTACAGAGTAGAACAAGATTTTTACCAACTCCACATCTGATATAGAGTACTAATATCCAAAATACATAAAGGACTCAAGAAGCTAGATATCAAAAACAAACAATACAATTAAAAAATGGGGTACAGATCTAAACAAAGAATTCTCAATAGAGGGAACTCAAATGGCTAAGAAACACTTAAAGAAATGTTCAACATCCTTAGCCATCAGGGAAATGCAAATCAAAAGTACTTTGAGATTCCATCTTACGCCTGTCAGAATGGCTAAGATCAAAAACATATGACAGCTGTTGTAGTTAGGGTTTCTATTGCTGTGACGAGACGCCATGACAATGGCAACTCTTACAAAGGAAAACATTTAAATGAGGTGGCTCACTTACAGTTCAGAGATCTAGTCCATTATCGTCAAGGCAGGAAGCCAGACAGCATGCAGAGACAAACAATGGTGCTAGAGAAGGAGCTCAGAGTTCTTACATCTTGACTTACAGGCAACAGGAAGCGGTCTGTCTCACTGGGCGTGGCTTAAGCATGTATGACACCTCAGATCTCCACAGTGACACACTTCCTCCAACAAGACCACACCCACTCCAATAAAGCCACACCTCCTAATAGTGCCAATCCCTTTGGGAGCCATTTTCTTTCAAACCACCACAACCGCTCATGCTGGCAAGGATATGGAATAAGGGAACACCACCCTGTGCCGGTGGGAGTGCAAATTGGTTCAGCCACTGTGGAAATCAGCATGGCAGTTCCTCAGAAAGTTGGGAATTGATCTACCTCAAGATCCTCCTATACCACTCTTGGGCATCTATACCCAACAGATACAAGGACACTTGCTCAGCCATGTCCATTGCTGCTCCACTCATAATAGCCAAAAACTGGAAATAACCTGGATGTCTTTCAATAGAAGAATGGATAAAGAAAATATGGTACATTTTATGCAATGGAGTATTCTTCAGCTTGTTAAAAATAATGATATCATGAATTTTGCAGGTGAATGGATGGAACTAGAAAAAAATCATCCTGAGTCAGGTAACCCAGACCCAAAAAGTAAATATAGTATGTATTCACTTATATGTGGATAATATCCATTAATAAATGATATCTAAGCTACAATCAATAGACCTAGGGAAGTTAGGCATAGAGAAAAGGACTAGGGGGAAACAATGGATTTCCCTGGAAGGGAAAAGTAGAATAGATTTTATGAATGGACTACAGGAATTGGGGGACAGGAATGGAAGAATCAGGTTGGGTGGAAGAGGGAAGATGGGGTTGAGGGAAGGAATGCAGAGAGAGACAGCTGGAATTAATGGGCATTTGAGGGTGGTATGGAGACCTAGTGCAGTAGAAACATCCTAAAGTATATGAATGTGAGTCTAATGGAGTCTCCAAACAATAAAGGAGACAGAAGTCCAACTGACCATCTCTTCTGACCAAATGAAGCTTCCAGTACCAGGACTGAGTTACATACAATTAAGTTGTTGGTCAAAGGGGTCCCTTGGAATCCCCAAACAACTCAGGCTGTCTCCAAGACAATAGGTTTCTCTCCATAACTGACAGCAAGGACCCATTGCTGAAGTCAAGCCCACGTAACTCATTGAACATGAAGAAACAAAGTTGGTGCCTACATAGAACTTTCACCCCTACATTCCAGTGTCTGTGTTAAGGAAAAGTACTCTGCAGGCTACAAAAGAGAAAGATAAACACCAACCCAGCCACAAAATCTTTAATCTACAATGCTGTCCTGCCTGCACAATAAGCTAGGAAAAGGGAGTCACAAAGCTTGTGGGAATAACTAACCAATATCTGATTTGACTTGAGGCCCACTTCAAGAGCTAGAACACATACCTAACAACCCATACCTAACAACCCATACCTAACATTGCTTATGTGACCAAGAACCAGAGACTAGAATCCAGAGACCTGGGGTAAAACCAAATACCACTGGTCTTAAACAAAACAAAACAAAAAATGTGGGGTCTAGAGAATTGGCTCAGTGGTTAACATCACTATTTGCTCATGCAGATGACCTAGGTCCAATTCCCAGCACCCACATGGCAGCTCACAATGGCCTGTAACTTCAGTTCCAGGGGATCTGATACCTTCTTCTGGCCTCCATGGGCACCAGGTATGTACATGTTGCACATATTTACATGCAGGCAAAACATCCATTCTCATAAAATAAAAATAGATAAATGTTTTTTAAATGCAGTGATGAAATGACTCCTAATGGTATTCTTCTATGCTTATAGATCTGTGCCTTGCTCAGTCATCATCAAAGGAGATTCCTCCTGCAGTAGATGGGAAAAAATACAGAGTCCCACCATCAAACATTAGGCAGAGAGAGAGAAACCTTGGAACACACAGCTCTAATTGGGATGCCTGCATCAAATCCCTCCTCTCAGAGCTCAAAGAACCCCATGGAAGAGGAGGCAGAAAGAGTGTAAGAGCCAAAGGGAATGGAGGACACCAGGAGAACAAGGCCCTCTGAATCAACTAAATAAAACTCCTGAAGTCACAGAGATTGAAGCAGCAAGTGCAGGGCTTATACAGGTCTGTATCTGGCTATATAAATATTTTTATATATGTATGTATATATATTAGTGTTTATGGAATTTGTGTGTGTGTGTGTGTGTGTGTGTGTGTGTGTGTGTGTGTGTGTGTGAATGAGTGGTGCTGTGAGAATTTGATCCATTTAGCCAATGGTAGTGTGGTGACTAACACTATGGGGCATGATCTCCTCTGAGTACGACCTCATAAGAGCTGAGGAGGAGGGTGGCACACTCTGGGATGTGGAAGGTTTCCTGACACTATGGTTCTGTGAGCAGGTATGGAGCTTTCCCCATCCCTTCCTGGTGGCACTGCTTCATTCTGTATTCCTGGGTGTGTAATTCCCATTTCATCCCTTAATAAATTATTGACCAGACTTCAAAGGGCTCTCACTTTAAAGTGATTCTCTAATGTTTGTGCCTTCTGTTTGGGCTCTTTTCCTTCTGTTTGGTTTGTCTTCTCCAACTTCTAGGTGATAGGTTTTGTTTTATCTTATTATATGTTATTTTGTTGTGTTTTGTTGTTATCTCTTAGAAGCCTGTTCTTTTCTGATGAGATACAGAAAGGGAATGGATCAGGATGTGAGGGGAACTTAGAGAGTAACTGGGAGGAGTAGAGGGGGGGAATCTGTAATCAGTATATATATATTATGAGAAAAGAATCTGTTTTCAATAAAAGGGAGGAGAACATGTGCTGCTCTTCCTGAGTTCAATTCCAAGTACCCACATGCTGGCTCACAACCATCAGTAATCCAGTTCTAGATGATCTGACTCCCTCTCCTGACATCTTCAGGCACCAAGCCTGCAAGTGGACCAAGACATACATGCAGGCAAAATATCACATACACATGAATTTTTTTTAATTTATCTCAATATAGGTATCAAAAGAGCCTGCTTCCTTAATACAATTCCTGGGTCTTTGGAACAATCTGATTTACTAAGCTGTGAGGAACCAATGCTGTTCAGACTGAAATCAGCAAGGAACAAGCAAGATCATAAAAGAGAGTTGAGGATATTTGATCACACTATGAACCCAGGGGTTTCATTATTTACTGGAAAAAAAACTGTTTCTATTTGTGGTGTGGTGCAGCTCTAGCATACACCTTTAATCCAGGAGCTTTCTGCTTATTGTAAACAGGATTAAATAAAGTCAGCCATAGGTAAGAGGTGAAACAAGCAACCATTGACAGGAAAAAAAACCATAGAGAGTAAGATGGAGTCAAGAGGATGGATTGAGAGACACATCGGAAGTAGAGAGAGGGACATTCGGTTTGAGGAATTTTGTTTGAGATAGTGTAGGAGAAAGCATTTTTTGGGATATCTGCAGAGAAAGGTCAGTCAGGTGTTTTCTCTGCCTCTCTGAAGTAGCAGATTTTCATGCCAGCATTTGGTTCCCAAGTCTTTATTGGTAAAATGGGATGACTGAGATTAAGTCCAAAGTAACATTTGGTGCTCCAGCACATGGCAGGACTACATAGACAGAGAAATCATGCCAGCTGTGGACAAATTGAGAAGTCATCAGATTTTGTAAGACACCTGGGAATTCTTCAAGGAGAGAGTTAAGTAATATTAAAAGGAAAACTCATTCCCACTTTGAGGATGAGAAATATCCTAATACAGAATGTTAGCACCCTGTATAATGCTACTTTAAATGGCTTGAAAATAAAAGCAGAAAATGAAAAGATAAATGACTGAGATTGACATAATATCGATTATAATTACTATTGATCTGGTAATTCATATTTTATCCTTAATAACTATAGTGGGTTTTGTGACAATATGAAAAGTAGATTGATAAGATAAAAGCCTTAGAAAGACTTATAAATGAAAATGAGAAAAATAATCAGACACAGACAGAGGAATATAGACAAGACCCTACCATGCCACCACATGATGAAACTGAAGAGAGGTGGTCCAAGGTTGTTAGAAAACTAACCATAGTTTATCCACTCACTATAGAAGAACTACAAGGAGATGATAGGCAGACCAAAAGTTACCAAGAAGATGAATGGAATCTTATAGAAATATTAGATTTAAGAAGACTTAAGGAAGCAGTCATTTCATATGATACGCATTCACCAAATGTGAAGCAGATATTAAAATTGTGGGCAACTCAAAAGAGAATAATGCCCCAAGACTGAAAAGATTTGTCAACAGCAATATTGGAAGCTGGCCCTCAGTTACAATGGTGAACAAGGTGAAAAGAGGAAACAAGGGCCATAGAACAACAAAATAGAACTAGAGGTATTAATATTTCCCAAGATCAGTTTCTAGATTAAGGTCAACATGCTGAGTTACAAAGGGATCTTGAAATTGATGGTCACACCCTGGTGCTATGTCATTTTCAGCAGCTTTAAATGCTTGGGACAAGGCTGAAGAATCAGGAAAGATATCAGAGTCATTTACTAAAACTATACAAGGACAAAAAGAAGCCTTCACTGATTTTTTGCAAAGATTGACTTCAGTTGTAAATAGAACAGTATCAGATCCAGACCACAACCTGGCTCTATGCCAAATAGCATCTTTGAATGCTTGGGACAGAATTAAAGAAGTCATAAAGAGGACTGAGTCATTTACTAAAGTTATACAGGGCCCAAAAGAAACCTTCACTGATTTTTATTTTACAAAGATTGACTTTAGCTATAAATAGAATGATACCAAATTCAGAAGATAGACAAACAATAATTTAATCTTTGGCTTTTGAAAATGATAATTCATAATGCAAATGGGTAATTAGACCTTTAAAGGCAAGATCAGCACCAATAGAGGAATGGATCTGAGATACAGTCAGTGTTAAATCTTATAACCATGATGATACTTGGATAGGAGAGGTGATTTCAAGAGACTTGAAGAAAAATCAAAATGTCAGGTGTTTTAATTGTGGCAAACAAGATCACCTAAAAAGGGATTGTAGACAGGGCATTACTAGAAATAATGTTTTTTCAAGAAATAATCCATATAGAAGGCCCCTCCCTTCTGGAGTATGCAGAAGGTGCAGCAAAGGCTGACATCAGACCAATGAATGCAGACCAACAAGGGACAGACAGGGTAACACTTTACCATCAGGAAACACCTTGGGGGGCCTCTCATGGCCCCCAAGTCAAACTTGATTCAGTCATTCCCTGTCACCATGGGGGAAACTCCTTCCCAGAGCAATGAAAGGACCTAATGCCTATGGTAAAAAAAAAAAAAATACTGCTCTGGATAATAGAATGATAGAAGAGCTTTAAAAGATAAAACAAAAATTTCAGGAGAAATTGTAAGGCAAATATTTTGGCAAACTTCTATAAATGATCAAAGACCAAAGCTAAAGGTACAAATAAATGACATTGTAATTGAATGTCATGTAGACATAGGGGCAGATGTAACAATAATTGCCCAAAATCTTGGCGTTCAAATTGGCCTCTTTAGGAGGCAAATGTTCAGCTTTTAAGGATTGGAACATTATCTTAGATAAAACAAAGCATGAGATGGGTCAAATGTGCAGGGCCAGAAAGACAGAGAGGAAAATTAAAGCCATATGTGGCTAACATAGCAATGAATTTTTAAGGATGTGATTTGTTAAAGCAATGGGATACCCAGATGAACATTCCTCCAATCTCAGAAACAAACCATAAACTAACATATGTTTCTGAGAAAGACATTTAAAAAGTATTATAAAGAACAGTCACTGACCACTCAGGTTGTACAAAACCAGTGCACAACAGCTATTGATCTTACAAAGGTACCAACCTTTGTGAGACCTTTTATCTACCTTTAAAATGGTTGACTGACAAACCTGTCTAGGTGGAACAACAGCCTTTGATGTCAGAAGAATTACAGATCTTAGAACAGCTGGTACAGGAGCAGGAATCCCAACTAAAGTGATTTATGGTAGAAAACATTATCTCATAGAAGGCAGATGGTGGGCCCCTCTGTTGAGGAAGTTCAGCAAGGGAAACTTAAGGACTACAGCAGAACCCCTTCCCCTTACAGGCGTAAAAGTACAAGAGTCCATATTCCAGCAGGTAAAAAGGTTTTATATTAAAAGATATATATGATAAAAGAACTAAAAAAAAAAAAGACTTAGGGAGGATCTGCAGCATCCAAATTGGCTAAGTGGGTCATGAGAACCAAAAAAGTAAAAATAAATAATAAACTAGCAAGCAGCTGAGATAAAGATGAAGGACACAGCTGCAAGAAGCCTACACAAGTCTAGGGACTGTACTAAGTTTAAAAAACAAAGACTGCTTTTTGGGTCATAAAGTTCTTGTGGGTGAAGGAATATGTCTAGCGCTGATTAATAATTGTGTGCTTGCTGTTTTTTAAAGATGATGTAATTGAATTATTGCCAAGCTCTTGTTGTTCCTTGTATGACTTGATAGTTTTCTTTTCTGTATATAAACTACTGATTTGCAAAAGTAAAATTGCAGCAGATTCAAAACACTTCTAAGTGTGTTGTCTGTCTGTCATTCGCCGAATCCTTGCCTTCCTGACTATCCAAGCCTTGGTCCCCCTACAGTCGTGGTACCCCCGATGGGCCAGTCCATGGCACCTACTTATAATAATTCTCAGCCTGTTAAGAAATATCAATGGAAACTTCTCCCCCATGGGATCTTAAACAGCCTCACCCTATGCCAATATGGAATTTGTATGACAGCCTTTGGAAATGATTTGTGTACAGTTCCCTCAATCTATAATTTACCACTATATGGACAACATCTTACTAGATGATTCAAATGTAGATACTTTGGAGAAAATGTTTGAAGAAGTAAAGAAAATTTTGCCTTGTTGGGGGTTACAAATTGCTCCTGAAAAAATACAAAGAGGAGATTCTATTAATTACCTAGGATATAAAATAGGTCTACAAAAAATTTAACCCCAAAAGGGACAAGTCAGGAGAGATCAATTGTGGACTCTTTTAATTACTTTAAAAATTTGCTGGGAGACATTTCCCATCTATAGCTCACTATTGGAGTAACAACTCAAGAACTAAGTAAATTGTTTTGAATCTTAAAAGGTGACAAGGACTTAAATAGTCCAAGAGTATTATCAGCAGAAACTGAGAAAGAATTGGCTTTGTTGGAAAAGAAATTGTAGGATGAGCATGTGAATCATGTGGATCTGGAGCTTGAGTGCATCCTGGTTATTTTACCCTCTGTGCATTCTCCTACAGGGATTTTAATGCAGAGGGAAGGTAGTATCTTAGAATGTATATTTTTACCACATAAACAGAGTGAAAAATTAAAGACATATGTGGAAAAGGTTTCTGAGTTGATTCTAAAAGGAAAAATTAAGATTTCATCAATTGACAGGAATAGACCCAACAGAAATTGTACCTTTTACTAATGTTAAAATTTCCTCTTTGTCAACAGAAAATGAACATTGGCAAAGAGCTTGCAATGATTTTTGGGAGATATTAACAACAAATATCCCCAAAACAAGAGAATTCAGTTTATAAAGAGAACTAATTGGATTCTTCCTCACATTGTATGGGGAACACCAATTTCTGGAGCCCACATTCTATACTGATGCAAATAAATAAGGAAAGGCAGGATATAAATCAGGAAATTTAAATAAAGTGGCTCAAAGACCTTATGATTCTGTCCAAAAGTCAAAATTGTATGCTATTCTCAAGGTACTAATGGATTTTCCAGAACCTCTTAATATAGTTATTGACTCTCAATATGCAGAAAGAGTTGTTTTACACATTGAAACCACTGAGCTTATCCCTGATGAATTAGAATTAACTTTGTTATCTATATGATTACAAGAACTAGTCAGGAATAGGAATCATCACAAATACATAAGACATATAAGATCCCACATGGGTCTGTCAGGCCCTTTAGCATAAGGTAATGATGGAATTGATCAACTATTGGTAGAAATTTTATGTCAGAATTTCATTTAAAAAAAACACCATGTCAATAGCAAGGATTTGAAAAAAATTTTTCCATCACTTGGCAACAAGCCAAGGAAATTATAAGAAAATGTACTACTCTTTCCTTGTATAATCAAACTCTACTACCTGTAAGAAGTAACCTAAAGGGTACTCAAAGAAATGAAATTTGGCAAATGGATGTGTTTCATTTTACAGAATTTGAAAAATTAAAATATGTACATCATACCATAGATACATATTCAGGATTTCAATGGGCAACTGCTTTGAGTTCCAAAAGGCTCATTCTGTAATTACACATTATCTATTAGTAGTCATGGCCATCATGGGAATACCTGTACAAATTAAGACTACAATGCTCCATCACACATCTCAAGTAAAATGAAACAGGTTTTTTTGCATATTACAACATAAAGCATTTTACAGGTATACCCCACAATCCTACATGACAAGTAGTTATAGAAAGATCTAATCAAACTCTAAAAGATATGTTTAATAAACAGAAAGTGGTAATAAAGACCCCCAGAGATTGATTGGATAATGCTTTATTAACTTTAAATTTTCTAAATGCTAATGAGAAAGGAATAACAAATACAGAGACATTGGTTAATACAAAAACTACTGAATTAAATCAGCCTATATAGTTTAAAGATGTGTTGACCTCAGAATGCAAACCAGGATAAGTGTTATATTGGGGAAGAGATTTTTCTGGATTAGAAGAGGTGATAGTTCATCAACCAGCATGACCATTCAATCTAAACTAACTTATAAGACTAACAAATGCTTTTCATTTGATCAGAAACAACTTTCCAAAAGGGAAACTCCCCAAAGTTAGGATTGGGATAGGGTTTGCGTTTGTCTTTCAAAAAAATGAAGGCAACCAGCTAAGGAAACTGAAGACCACTGGACTAATGAGACATCTGAAGAAAAAGGATGATTCATCCAGAGAAAATGTCCCAAGAAAAGGAGTAAATTGGCCCATTGGTATATCACATTTCCAACAGGATAAAATTTTATAAATCTTCCCAAATGTTTGATTTTGCTGCTTTCTACAGACACATAGTGCAAATGGTCTTTTTGTAGTCCCAGTTCAATTAAAAATTAAAGTTGGCTTTGTTGTTGGAGCATGGATCTCTTCTTCTCTAAACCCAAGCATGCTTGTTAAAAGGAAAATCCAAAATCTCTTTCTTATGTCAGAAGAGCTACCTGATATGGAGCAAAAGAAAAACTAAAATTAAGAGGCTATTTTATTGCTACTAATCTCATGGTCCTTTGGTTTTATTTTGACAATTTAGACTTTTGGTAAGGTATGAAAATTATATCAAAATTTATAAGATCACTATATATGTACATATTTTAAACTTTTTGTCACAAAATTAATGGTTATATAGAGTACTAATACTAACTAATTCTAGAAAAGGGAATCATCTAGCTTCCTGTGCATGATTTTGGGTTTGAGTCTCTAGCATGTAACTAGGATTAAGTGTTTGTATTCTTGATGCATATAACAAATTATGGTCCTTGAACCTCTTGGAGAACTGCTGCATATGACATTTAAAATGTTTAAGTTTTCTGCAGTGAACCATGACTATGCCTAACAGTGACCTTTGAAGTTTCCAAAAGAAGGATGGGGCCTCACAATGATGATTCCACCTGGACTATGGTAACACCACTAAGCTGACAAACATAATCTGAAAATTGGCTTTAGACTACAAACTGCTCAAGGCAATTTCAAGGTGGCTGACTGAGATGATCCAGCCTCACAGACTACTCTAGGCAGGACTTGAGACAAGCCCTGCACTTGCCCATTACACAGAGACTGGACAACAAATGATACAGTTAGCTCTCCCAGGACTTCACAACTATCCCAATTTATTTTCAGGGTCCCCTAGAGATTCCATTGCCCTCAGTCAGGATGAAGTACTTTTAAGAATCTGACACCCACATTCCCAAGAGGTGGGGTGGGTGGTTTTTGGTTGTCCAGTGGGTTATGGATATTTGTCATCATTTAGGGGGTTTGCTTACAAGTTGTTATTGGTAATGGTCAGGGAAAAAGCTAAACAAAAGATATTAGATTCAGGAGTCTTGTTCTAAAAAGAAAAAGGGAGGCTAAAGACAGAGGATAAAAAGGTAGATTAATGAATCTACTTTTAGATCAAAAAAGCAACTACTAGTTTCAAATAATTTAAATATTTTACATTGGCTTGGATTTTTGTATATTTATACAAATTTAAGGTTATTTTTGTTAGAACATACTGTACATACGTTTCTACTCTTATTCAAGATATAATACCTATACAGCACAGCTAACAATGAAATGTAAATTTCTAGTCTTTGAAAGTTATTATTATAAACTATTTAGAATAATAAGAAATGCAGGTTAATAGTTAGTTACCTATTACAATCAAACCTGTAGTCAGGTTAGGTATGTTTTGAAGGTCAAACAGAGACATATTTCAGATAGACAGGTAGTCTTCAAACATGTCAGGGATCTACAGAATATGGCATTTAAGATGTTTTAATAACAAGGACTTTTTGTTTTGTTTTGTTTTGTTTTGTTTTGTTTTGTTTTTATGACAATGAGACATGTCTGCTCCTGGCAGCACCAATCTACTTCAGAAAAGAAAATGGGCATCAAAGAAACTCCATATGGAGTCTACTTTCTTTGTGGCAAAAGTTAGCCACTGGGCAAGAAACTGCCTTTGCCTCAACTACTGACAGTATGCTGTCCAAATTGGACAAGCAGAACAGAAAACAAAGTGACCACAGAACTTTGCCAAGACACGGTGGGACAGTTCTTCAAAAATTCTGCTTCATGGATAATTCTGTCAGATATTTTAGGCCTATGGGCTGAAG
Organism: Peromyscus nudipes; assembly: GCA_902168325.1. Taxonomy (NCBI): domain Eukaryota; kingdom Metazoa; phylum Chordata; class Mammalia; order Rodentia; family Cricetidae; genus Peromyscus; species Peromyscus nudipes. Next base: position 14,824 of record CABHPH010147519.1, read on the forward strand.
ATGGATGCCCCAGCATTGCAGAGGAACCTTGGATGATTGTCTGATTGTCCAGGCAGTCAGTTGTTTCTGTCATTTCTTATTTTTGAAAGTTGTTTGCTCTGCATTTCCTGTTTACTCAGGTAATATTATATTCTCCTCAGGTCTCCGATGGAATTAAAGACCAGATAGTCATAGTCACAGTTTTCCTTGTTACCAGACTCAGAAAAGAAGTTCATAAAAGAGGGGTAAGGTATATAAGGTTGAGAGACATCAAAAGACAGTTTTGGGTTAGTAATGCAAGTTAAGATAGAAGGTGAATTAGGTACAACACTTTGGACTCACCAGGACTAGATAGATAATAGAGTATTTTCTCTGAATTTATCAAATGCTGATGTATTAGACATTGTTAATGTAATTATTGTCTATGTAAATTTATATGTAGTTATTGTACTTATTGTATATATTTTTCTATGTTAGTTAAAATCTTTGGTTTTGTTTAGACAAAAAGGGGGAAATGTTGTATATTTTGTTTGTGTTCTGACAAATAAAGCTTGCTTGGAGATCAGAGGGCAGAGCTAGCCACTAGCTAACCATAGAGGCCAGGCAGTGGTGGCACACACCTTTAATCCCAGCACTTGGAAGGAGGAAGCAGGAAGATCAGGAATTCAAGGCCACCTTGGGCTACACTAGATTGAGCCAGTCTGAAAGAGAAACAGAGCTGGGCAATGGTGGTATACACCTTTAATCCCAGTACTAAGGAGGTAGAGACAGGAATATAAGATGGGTGGAGATAGGATCTCACCCTTCCCCCATTCCATTTGGTTTGAGGATTTGTAGAGGTAAGAAGTTTCTAGTGACTATTCTGCTTCTCTGATCTTTCACCTTTCACCCTTGATATCTGACTCTGAGATTTTATTATTAAGACTAATTAGGATCATGCTTTGGGTATTAAAAACACAGTTAAGAAATTTAAAATATTTAAAGTAAATTCAAAGGGTTACTGAAGTTCAAACTTGTATTCTAAATCTCTAAGAGTTGGAATGATTTGGAGCTAAGATAAAATATTTGAGGAAGGTGGTAGTTGCCCTTTCCTTTAATCCCAGCAGAGACAGGTGGGGTCAACTCTAAATTAGCTGTTTTCTAAATCCTAGAGCTACAGTGAATAAGGTGGTGGTGGTGCATGCCTTTAATCCCACCACCCAGGGACAAAACTCAGATACAGCTCCTAATTGATATGTTTGCACACTAGAGAAATCACATACCATATTACAGATTATTATAAAAACCTTCTAGAGGGTTACTGGAAAGGGAGCTATTTCCTAATGGGGACAGGACCAAAGAGCAGCTTCTTGCAGCTGCCAGTAAGCCTTTCTCCATTCATGCAACCACGACCAATGTTGAACCAGACAATACCCTAATTATTGATATCATGTTTATTGATGAATTGGCAATTGAGGACTCTTCGTAAAGCAAAAAGTAGTCCACCAACATTTGGCTGTTAGCTTCTATTGCAAACTTTTTCCATATATGGAGAATAAATATTCTCTCTTTGAGAAACAAATCTGGACATTTTACGAAGCATATGAAAAACCTTCTATTCAGCCATTGCCAACCACCCTATGGTCATAAGGGCACCCTTACAATGACGGATTGGATCTGTTCAAAGGCAGAATCCTTTGCAGGCTTAGACACGGAAGGAAAGGTATTACAGTAGAACTGGCACCTCTCTGAACTCCTTCGTGTGGTGGGAAAGGGGTCTGTGTCTTCCCATACTTAAGAAATAGCTCAGTTGCTCATAATCCCTATCCCTAAACCATTCATCCCTCCCCAAAAAGAGGCATTTATTGAACTGTGGGGACCAATGGAATGGTCACAACAGCTGGCTAACACAAGGTTTACTGATGGTTCATCAACCACTGATGGAACCAAAATTAATGAAAAGTGGCAGCCCAGTGACTGGAGGGTAGAATGGCTAACACTGAATAAGAAACAAAAAATTCAGCACAGTACTATTGGCTATAAGACAAACAACTAGGAAAGCAAAAGGAAAATCTCTCTCTTCTCCAATTCATGGTGCATTTACAATGGTATAGCTCTATGATCATCAAAATGGAAAACCACTAACTGGCAAGTAAATGGCAAAGATATCTGGTCATGGGAGGCATAAATGGTGTGGTAGTTTGAAAGAAAATGGCCCCCAAAGGGGAGTGGCTCTATTAGGAGGTGTGGCCTTATTGGTAGTGTGGTCTTGTTGGGGGAAGCATGTCACTGTGGGTGGGCTTTAAGGTCTCTTTTCTCAAGCTTCAGTCAGTGTGACAGTCAGTTGACTTCCTGCTGTCTTCTGGTCAAGATGTAGCCAGCACCCACATCTGCCTGTACACTGCCATGCTCCCTATCATGATGATAATAGACTGAACTTTTGAAAATGTAAGCCATCACCTCAATTAAATGTTTTCTTTGTTAGAGTGGCCATGGTTGTGATATCTCTTCACAGCAATAAAAAAAAAAACCTAAGAGATAAATGGAAACGGTATAAACTAGAAGAACTTAGCAAAGATATCAAATTTTATTTAATTCATACAGGCAAGACAGACAAAAACATCTGAAAATACTGGAATAGACAAATTGGTATCCTGTTTAATTAAGATTAGAATATTAAAGTTTGCTAGGGAACAAATTCAGAATAAATCAACAAAAATAATAGATTACACATTCAAAGAACATGAAAGTTTACCCCTAACACTAAAAATAAGAGGAAATGGAGAACCAAATTCAACCAGGACAACCCTATGAGAATAACTATTATAAGGAATCCATAGCCAAGTAGTGGTTCACAATTTTAATCCCAGCATTTGATAGGCATGGGCCTTTAATCCCAACACTTGGGAGGCAGAGGCAGGCACATAAGAATTACAGTGATTTAAATTTAAAAGTCACTTGCAAAAGGCAGGCTGAAATTCATAGTGAATGTCCTTTGTGATCTAAAAATAAAAACACTTTAACCTTGAATTCATATATAAAGAGAAAGGGGAATATAGGTATATTTATCCACATATACTAAGGTATATGCAGTTTCATAATTTCAAAAGAAATTTTTTAATTGAAAGATAATACTTTTTCTGTTGCCAAAAAAAGACATTTTGCCGTAGGAAAGAAATAACCTACCAAAAAAAGATACCCCCCAGAGTTAGGGTTGAGGCAGGGTTTTGCTTTTATCTTTCCAGGAGAATAAAAGCATCAACTAAGGGATCTGGAGAGCACTGGAAAAATGAAACATCTGAAGGAAAAGGACAGATCATCGAGAGGAAATGCCCCAAGAAAAAAACTAAGTTGGCCAAGTGGTATCGCCCACCTCCAGCTGACCAGTCTGAAATTCCGGCTCGGAGCCAGAGACTAGCACCAGCGCCCATGCCACCATCTTGCCCAAGCAGCTGCTCCTTCCCACTGGAAAAACCACCCAATTTTGGCTGCTCTGTTCTGTTGTGGAATATTATTTTAACTGGCCAAAAACGTGTTAACCTTTGTTTACGCTGTGGAATATTATTTTAACAGTGTAAAGGTGTGTTGCATTTGTTTGTGCTGCAATTGTTTAACAATTAAAGATGCGTGTTTCGTTATGTAAAGATGTGTTGCATTTGTTTCACCTTGCCTGGCTAAGGAACCTAACTGGTCTAAAAAAAAAAAAAAAGCTGAATGGTCAATAGCTATGCAGGAAAAGGATAGGAGGGGCTGGCAAGCAGAGAGAATAAATAGGAAGAGACATCTAGGCTCGAAAAGAAGAGAGAAAGAAAGGGAGACACCTGGGGCCAGCCAGCCAGGTAGCCACCAGACAGACAGACACAGGAGAAGCAGGAAAAGCAGAACATACAGAAAGTCTAGTTAAAAAGCCCTGAAGCAACATAGATAAAGAGAAACTGATCAATTTAAGTTAAAAGAGCTAGCCAGAAATGAGCCTAAGCTAGGATGAGCATTCATAACTAAAAATAAGTCTCCATATCATGATTTGGGAGCTGGTTGGTAGCCCAAAAGAAAAAGCCTGGCACAGTGTTCTACCTAGCCAGTATTGCCTCTAAGCTGGCAAACACCACCCAAAGATCAGCTTCGGACTACAAACTGCTCAGGACATTCAAATTGCTGAGTTCATCTGAGACTACCACAAACATTTTACAGAACTTTAAACTCAAAAATACTTAATCCTAAGACTGCCAAATACAACCAAGCCGGACACTGTGTAAAGCTTGACAGAAATAGTTTCATTATTGTAAATCGCTTTACTGTATTAGAGTCAAAACCTGTAGCTAGAGTTTTCCTGCCGGGCCCACAGTCAGGACAAATCTCTGTCACCCGCCAGTCTCCGAGCTCCCAAGTCCCGCCAGTCTCCGAGCTCCCAAGTCCCGCCAGTCTCCGAGCCCACTTATAAAATAAACACACAGACTCTTAACATTATTTAAACTGCTTGGCCATTAGCTCAGGCCTATCATTGTCTAGCTCTTACTCTTATAGTTAGCCCATTTCTATTAATCTCTACTTTGCCACGCTTACCGGTACCTTACATCTTCCTTCTCCTGGCCGCGGCTCCAGCCAGTCTCTCCTCTCCCTTCCTGTTCCCTCAATTCTTCTCTCTGTTAGTCCCGCCTATACTTCCTGTCTGGCTACTGGCCAATCAGCGCTTTATTGATACAGAGTGATATCCACAGCAAAAACCTTTCCCTTTTATTTAGACAAAAAGGGGAAAATGTTGCAGGCTATTTGATCACACTGTGAACCCCAAGATTGCATTATTTACTGGAAAAACCTGTTTCTAGTTGTGGTGTGGCTCAGCCCTGGCACAAGCTTTAATCCAAGAGCTTTCTGCTTGAATACTCTAAACAGGACTAAATAAATTCAACCATAGATTAAGAGGTGGGGCAAGCAACCAGTTGACAGAAAAACAAACAAACAAACAGAAAGTAAGAGGGAGTCAGGGGGATGGATAGAGAGACACAGGAAGTAGAAGGAGGGGACATTCGGTTTAAGGAGTTTTGTTTGAGCCAGCACAGGAGAAAGCTGTATTTGGGGACATCCCCAGAGGAGGAAGGTCGGCCGGGTGCTTTCTCCGCCTCTCTGAACTAGGTTTTCACCCCAGCATCTGGCTCCCGAGTCTTTATTGGTAAAATCAAACAACTGAGATTTAGTCAAAAGCAACACAGGGAATAAGGGTCTACTTGGATAGCTCTCCCAGAGGCCTCAGAATTGACTGACAGCTGCTTGATAAGACAAAATACACCAGGACACTGTTGGAAGTGCTGACTGTGTGAGCTTCTGATCTACCCCAACGCCAGTAGGGGCCAGCTCCAAACGAATCAGTGCTGGACCCTCAGCAGGAAGCCTGCAGTGGGGCTGGTTTTGCCTGAAAATCCTTACTTCTTCTGCTTAGATGTAATCCTTGTAGAACAATAAATCTTAATTTCTCTTTGTATGTGTCTTAGTCAGGGTTTTTATTGCTGTGAAGAGACACTATGACCACAGCAACTCTTATAAAGAAAACATTTAATTGAGGGGGCTCACTTACAGTTTCAGAGATTCAGTCCATTATCATCATGGTGAGGGGCAAGGCGGCCTGCAGACAGACCTGGCACTGGAGAGGGAGCTGAGAGTCCTACTATCTTGCAGGCAACAGGAAGTCGACTAAGACACTGGGTGGTATTCTGAGCATAGGAAAACTCAAAGCCCACTCCCACAGTGACACATTTCCTCCAACAAGGCCATACCCACTCCAACAAAGCCACACCTCCCAATAGTGCCACTCCCTATGAGATTTACGGGGCCAATTACATTCAAACTACCACACCATGAATTGAATATCTTCAGAGGTTTTAGAGGTTAGGACATTTTTATGGACTATTATCCACTCTCACACATATATGCATGCAAGTGTACACACACACACACACACACACACACACACACACACACACACGAGTGGACATGGTATTTTAAATTTCAAAGTACTTTACTCTATGTCTAAAAATTGCCATGACAAGCTGGGTAAGACCTACAAATACTCTTTCCAGTGTATGTGGTTATCCCAGTACATGGACATGAACCCCTCTAAGTGAGTACCAGAGAAACTATTGCTCAGAAGTGGTGTCAGGCATAAGGATCCTCATCATGGGAACATGGCCTCCCCTTCATCCTGGGGCTCTGGGTCTGAGAACTGGTTCAGGTGTGTGAACTGGGCATCCTATCATGATGAGGTTTTTTTGTTTTGTTTTTTATATTGGCCATTCCTAGTCACCGACATCTTCTGTTTGATGGCATGCACTGTGAGACACCATTTTGACTATTCATCTGTTTTGAACTAGGGAAATCATGCTCTGTGATCAGACACACCTGGCCCATGATCGATACAGTGATTGCGTTCATCTTGCTCCTAAGAGTTAGGCGATGACCCATCCTCTAGTTCAGGTTTCTTAGTGATCTCAGTTTTCAAGTATCAGTTTGTGTGTGTGTGTGTGTGTGTGTGTGTGAGAGAGAGAGAGAGAGAGAGAGAGAGAGAGAGAGAGAGAGAGAGAGAGAGAGCGCTTTAGTGTTTTATTGTATGTTACTTGGTTTGGGAGTCTAATTGGACCTTTAGCTTGATATCCTGTATTAACCTTTGAAAATAAGCCTTTTTTATGTTTTATTACATTTATTTATTTGTGTGTAAGAGGGGTCATACCGCCACCCACATGTGGAGGCCAGAGGACAATTTGCAGGAGTCAGATCTTTTCTTCTACCAGATGGTTCCCCAGGATAGAACTGACATTGTCAGGCTTGGCCAAAGCATCTTTGCCCACTGTGCCATCTCATCAGCCCTCAGCCATTATTTTCTCAAATGCTTCATACACTCCCCTTCTCAGAGATTCCCATTACATGTATTTGGTAATTTCATATTGTCCCCCAGTCTCAGATTCTCTGTCTTATTATCGCTCTGCTACTGTGTTGGTTTTTGTTTGTTTTTATCATTTACTTTGGATTTTTCTCACAATTTCCATCTGATCCTTCATACTGTCCACCATTTCTAACTGATCCCAAAACGCAGTGATCATAATGGGGACAGATGTCCTGCTCATTAGTCATTAGTCACAGTATCTGAGTCTGATTATGTTCATTGGTTTGGCTCTTGATATTGTATTTCCTCCTAATTTGTATCCTTTGCAATTTTAGTTGAAAATGAAGGTAAATTATTCATATACCAGGAAATGGAGAGATCAGTCCTTCTAGGAGAACTTATTATTGGGGATTGAGTCAATCTGAGCAAAATTTGAGCTGAGTTTTAGCTTGTTGTTTGAGCTTTTGGTACTTTGTGCTCTTTGGGCATAGATTCCCTCTACTCTTGCACTGTGTTTAGAATGGAAGCTGTTTGTGGGTGGGACTGATTTGTCCTTCCCTCCATACAGCTGAAGAACTTCCTGTCGAGCTATATCTCAGACAGGATCTCTCCACACTCTTACCTCCCAGCAGCAAAAAATACTTTTACTAGTTACTCGATGTTAGGGGTATGGAGGTGGAAGAAGAGAGATAGAAATGTTTTGCAGCATCTACATTGTCTATAAACCACCACACTGTTACGTCATCTAAAGCAAGACTTTAAACACCAGGAGAAAGGACCAAGAAAATTTGAAAGTGTCAAGCACTTTGACCTGATGTCCCTACTGGTAATCCTAGTCCTCAACAAACAGGACTCTGGATTTTGTAAAGCCATCTGTTAGGGTTGAGAAGACAACCTTCTTTGGAGCTCTAGGAGGTAGGAGACTGGGGAAGTAAGTGAAGCCTGAGAGGCCTTACACAAAGCTTTACAAAACTAGAATATGAGAAGATGAAGGAGGAGGAGGAAGCAAGGAGAAAGGCTATAAACCTCCCCAAACCTCACACCATCCCAGGGTGAAGCTTCCTAGATAGAGATAAACCTGAGAGTCCATAGATGGCCTGTGCCTCATTATAATTCCAAGCTAACGGCCCCCCTCCACCCACCATGGAGATTTAAGATGCTGATAAGGCATGTGGTAGGTGATGTTATATGTAGAGCATGTTCCAGAAAGAATGCACTATGCGTATACACCATGCAAAGGACCCTAAAAGCCTATGGATGTGGTCTGAAACCTCCTGGTCTTTGGGCCACAGAGCTGTTTGAGCTACTAAACCCTTTTTACTCCTACCCACCTCCTTACTTGGAAGTATACCTTTTCCTAATAAGTGATCTCTGCTCCTCTTGTATTATGTGTCTCTGATCAATTCCTTGTTAAGGCCATAGGAACCTGGAACTCCTCCAGGGTGCGCTGTAAACACCAATATCACCTGTATTTCCATTTTAAAAAAGTTTTGAGTCTGATACAAAACTGGTTTGCCCTTTGGCAGAAAGTTGGGGTTCTTGCTTCCAATGAGAGCCTCTAACTTTCAGCCTCCACCTCCTAATGGTCACAAAGCATCCTCAACCTTCCCCAGTCTTCCTCTATGTTTGGATCCATCTAGTAACAGCCACTCCACTTAAAGCACCGTTTTGTCTCCATCTGTTAAGTGGCTGCTGTATCCCACCTTTCACTGTGCTTCCTCTCATCAGTATCCCATCACTGCTTACCACGGAGAACGTTTTAACAACTCCAGGGCAGCCTATGCCAGATCGGTAAACCAACACTTAGGCCCAGCTCTTAACCTGCTTCCTAAGGTCCCTTTATTTCTGTTATTAAGTACAACAGCATGAACAAGAATCCCAGGAAAGAACCCGACTACAAAGGCTGCTTGACCGATTAAAACTTCAGTGATGTGGAGACATTGGACTGTTGTAAGCAAAAGCATTTGAGGGCCTCTTTAGCCCTTAAATGACCATTTACTGACCTTCCCTTTGTGATCATTATGTAAATGTGATGGGGGAATGTCTTTCTGTATGCTGTGAAAATATGTTGCTCTTATTGGTTGATAAATAAAGCCGTTTGGCCTATGGCAAGGTAGTTTAGAGGCAGGCAGGAAATCCAAACATAGACAGGAAGAGAAAGGCAAGGCAAAGTAGACTCCAGCTGCCACCAAAGGAACAACATGCCAGCAGACCAGTAAGCCACGGTCATGTGGCAACTTATAGATTAATAGAAATGGGTTAATTTAAAATGTAAGAGCTAGCTAGTGAGAAGCTTGAGCCATAGGCCATGGCCATGCACTTTGTAATTGATATAAGCCTCTGTGTGTTTACTTGGGTCTAAGCGGTTGCAGGACCAGGCAGGACACAGGAATTTTATAAATGGCTGTGGGACCTTGGTGCCAGGCGAGACCAGGAAAACTTTCAGCTACATAAATGCTTTGGAATGTACAAACAGTCCTGAAGTTTGCACCAACCAAAAGACTAAGAATGTGATCTGGCTAAGATAGTCTCTGAGGCCTATAACCTGCTTACCTCACATACCCACCAATGTATTTGAAAAGCATGTTAATTTCTGACTTGCATTTGTTCTATTGACTTCATGGAACGCTACCTCATTGGAACATGGAATTTGGAGGAACCCAAATCTGCAGTCCTGGGCTGTGGTCCATCACACTTAGTTCCAGAATAAACCATCTCTTTTGTTCCTTTGAGGTGAGAGCTATTTTCTTCAGTCAACAATAGATTTTTTCCCAGCTTCCATCTCTGAAAATAGTTTCTATGGCACAGATGTCTGCTACAGAAGGTCCATGGGTCATATTTCCAGAGAACAAGTCTGGGTCCTACAGGAAAGAGGACCAGCCAGAGGAGGAGTTTAAACAGAGCTAGACAAGCTGCATGGTTACAATAAACCTCTATGATGAAGCATTACCGGAAACTCAAAGGTTTGCTGAGCCTCCATAGCTGTTAGCGAGAAAAAGACAAAGACCACAGCCTGAGACAGGCTTCTCCAACTATCATGCATAGGGCTAGATCCTTAGAAAATGTCATCTAGCCCTGAAGGGAAATTTCTTTTTTGCATTGACCTTACATGGAGGAGAGAAGTGACAGTCCATAGGAAGTAAATTTGGCTTCTGATTTGGTTGAGGTTGACAGTAAGGACATAAACATGGAAGGACAGCCCTGGTGGTCACCCCAGCAGGATTTGAGTTTACATTTTAACATACATTGAATAGTGCTGAACAGTCCTGTGTTCTTTTTTAAAATTTTATTATTATGTGATATGTATTTTGCTTCATGTATGTCTGTGCACCATGTCTGTGTCTGGTGCACATGGAAGCCAAAAGGAGGCATCAGATTCTCTGGAACTGGAGTTACAGATGATTAAGAGCTGCCATGTGCATGCTGGGAACTGAACCCAGGTCCTCTGGAAGAGAAGCAAGTGCTCTTAACCACGGAGAAATCTCTTCATTTAAGATTCTATCTTGCCCCTTTATCCCCCAGCCCTGTATAATTAAATTTATAATATCTCAGAATTTTCATTTTACCAAGGGGTCCCTGACAGTGTCTGAGACTGAGCAGGTCCTCTGGGGTCACCTCAGTTAAGGCGGGTCCCTGAGCACTGGAATCTGCATAGCCAGCAATGAGAATGAAACCAGGCTGAAATGCTCTCGGCCGCTAGGGGCAGTGCCTGGACAGAGGCTCAGCTGTGAACTGTCCGTAATCCTCCCTGCAGCCACAGGAGCGAGTCCCTAGAAGAAAGACAAAAAAGAAAAAAGAAGTTAGTCTTTGACTCTGAAAAGAGCTGTGTGCAGCATGGTGCAGCTTCTAGCACAAAGGTGCCCGTTATCAGGAGAGCCTGTTAGATCACAGATCCTCCAGCTTTCTCTCCTTTCCCTTTCTCTCCTCAAATTCAGGCCACACACCCCTGCAGTCTCTCCCTCTCAGAATGTTACAAGCAACCTGCTTTGGCCTTGCACTTGCCCTCCCGTTTGCCCTAAGCTCCAGACAGCTTGAATTGTAACTTTAGGACAAGCCACTCCAGCAAGGAAAGCAAGTAGGCTAACCGGAGAGCTTCACCTCTCTCTCTTCTCCTCCAGTCTCATCCCCAGCCTGGTAGCAAAACACCTACTGTGGTCCATGCTTCCTTTCTAAACCCTGTCTCCTACAGATCAGATGGACCTTCTCCTCCAACCTTCCCTCTGCCCACTCATCCCATTATCCCAGCCTCCAATACCAACAGGCATTCCCTGGGCACATGCTGACCTCACAGGTCAGGGAAAGAAAAAAAAACAGGCTAACTGCAGATCTTCACTTCTCCCCCTGTTCTTCCAAATCCAATCTCCTGTTTCACCCCCAGCTCTGTAGCAGACTACCTGTCGCAGCCTTGCCTCCCTCCCGTCCACCATCTCTAGTGGAACACCAGATCTTTCCTCCAATCTTCTTTTACCCCTCTCATTGCTTTAGACCAGTCCCCAACTCCAGCAGGCCTGCCCTGGGAACCCCAAGATGATTCCAGCCAGGGAAGCAGGCAGCTTACCTGCTTCACAACTCCCTCCTCTACTCCAAATCCAATCCCCCAGTCTCACCTCCTTCTCTGTAGCACCCCACCTGCTTCAGCCTCCCCCTCTCCTGTGCCCCCATCTCCAACTGATCACTATTATCTTCTCCTCCAACCTCCCTCCCCACTCATCCTGTGATGAACCAGCCTGCCTCCATCTTAGGCTTGAAAGTCATCTTACAGGAAAGACAAACTAGGTTCATTCCTGTTTATGATTAAGCCCTCTATTTCTCAAGGATTGGGCTATGCCCCACCTGTAATTTTTACTACAAAGGGGTCTATACTGCCTGTTCAAGGAGATGGCAACCATGTCATTGGTTCAAAAAGTTATTATAACCATCTTGAAATCCTACCTTTGTTTCAAGAAGTTGTTATGATGACCTGTTGTTATGATGACCTGTTGTTATGATGACCTGTTGTTATGACGACCTGTTGTTATGACTGTCTTGTTACCTTGCAGCCATGTCTTTGTTTCAGGAGGTTGTTATAACTAAGTTGTGATGCTTACATTCTGCTCCTATAACTCCACCTATTTTGCCAGCCAAATCCCCCATTTGGAAATCCCCTACCCCTGAGCTATAAAAACCTTGTCTTCCAATGTTGATCTCTTGAACCCCATCTTTAGAGGGAGACAGTTCATGTACAAGGATTTTAAAAAGCTTGCTTTAATTAATCTGGACATAATGATGAGGGCAATGATGATTTCTCCTTGCATCTTTGGGACTGGCATCTCTTATCCTAGCCCCCAATTCTACTAGGCGTTCCCTGAGAATCCGTTAGACAAAGTAAGTAGGCCATCAAAGCAGACAGGCAAGCTTCAGTCCTTCACTCTGCCTCCTCTCTTTCATTTGCAATCCCACAGTCTCATCCCCAGCTCTGCAGCAGACGACCTGTTCTGGCCTCTCCTTGCTCACTGCCCCCATGCCCAGGGAACTAGGTATATCCTGACACTTTCTTCTCTCCAGAGATCCTCCTCACTCCTCCCCAGTCCATCCCTATTCCTAAGAGTCTTTCCCCAAAACCTAGAAACACACATCTTACCAGGAACCCCCATTGGGCACACCTATCAGGACCCCAGAAGAATTTCCTATCAGGCAACACACAGCCACCACACTCTCCTAAGGAACAGAGAGGGACAACAAAAACTAAGAAACAAAACACCCACCCAACAAAGGCAAGACCTATTCCCAAACCTGATACCTATACACTGTTGTGAAATAATCTTTTTGTACACAATGAAGATATGTCACTCTGATTGGTTTAATAAAGAGCTGAACATCCAATAGCTAGGTAGGACTTCCAGGCAGACAGGACACTGGGAAAAAGAAGACAGAAGACACCAGGGACACAGAGCAAGCAGCACAGGCTTTACAAAGTAAAAGTAACCAAGCCACATAAAAGAACACAAATTAATAGAAATGGGTTAATTTAACTTATAAGAGATAGTTAGAAACAAACCTGAGCTATCAGCCAAGCTTTCATAATTAATAATAAGTCTTCATGTCTTGATTCGGAAGCTGACAGGTGAGAAAGATAAAGACTCCCTACAATAGGCTGTAGCACAAATTGTTAGAAGGTCTTATTAATGAAAACAAACCTGGGAGCCAGGTATTGGGGTGAATGCTGGAAGATCAGAGAAGCAGAACAAGCCACAGCTACCTCACCTCACCAATTCCTCAGCTGATCTTGTTTCCTCAGACTGGAAGCTTCTGAATCCTCATCCAGAATGAATTTCAGCTGAATTGCTGCTGCTAAAAGCCTAAAAGCTTAACCAGGCTAGTTCCTGGTCCTCACGCCTTAAGTACCTTTCTGCTTTCTGCCATCACTTCCTAGGATTAAAGGCTCTTGTTACCATGCCCGGCTGTTTCCAATGTGGCCTTGAACTCACAGAGATCCAGATGGATCTCTGCCTCCCAAGTAATAGGATTAAAGGCGTGAGTGCCACCATTTTCTGGCTTCTGTATCTAGTGGCTGTTCTGTTCTCTGACTCCAGATAAGTTTATTAGGGTGTGCAATATTTTGGGGAACACAATATCACAATAGGCCATCATAAAAACACAATCAATAACACCCAGGGAAATAGGTCTCCACTAGAGCCCAGCTATACTACCATAGTAAGCCCTGAGTTTTGCAACATAGCTGAAGCACTAGATGAATATATTAAAATAGCCTTTATGAATATGATAAGGGTCCCTAAAGAGGAAATAAATAAATCCCTTAAGGAAAGCTACAAAAAAACACAGACAAATAATGGAAGGAAATGAATATAGCAGTTCAAGACATGAAAGTGGAAATAGAATCAATAAAGAAAACCCAAACTAGGAAAATCTGCAAATGAAAAATTTAGGAACTCTAACAGAAACCTCAGAGGCAACCCTCCCCAACAGAACACAGAGATGGAAGAGAGAATCTCAGGTATTGATGTCACACGATAGAAAAAATGGATACATCTGGCAAAGAAAATGTTAAACCTAAAAATACCCTGGCAAAAAAACATCCAGGAAATCTGGGACACTGTGAAAAGACCAAATCTAGGAACAGAAATACAGGAAGGAGAAAAAAACCTGGTCAAAGGCACAGAAAATATTTTCATGAAAATCATAGAAGACAATGGCCCTAACCTAAAGGAGGAGATGTTTGTCAGGGTACATAAGCTTCCAGAACACCAAATAGACCGGACCAGAAAAGAAATTCCCCTCAGCACATAATAATCAGAACACTGTACCGAATGTGAACAAAATAATATACAGAACAAAGAAAGAAGATTGAAAGCTACGAGGGAAAAAGACCAAGTGACATACAAAGGCAGATCTATTAGAATTACACCTGACTTCTCAATGGAGACTCTGAAAGTCAGAAGGGCCTGGACAAATGAGACACAGACTCTAAGAAAGCACAGGTGCCAGTGCAGAATGGCATACTCAGAAAAGCTTTCAATCACAACAAATGGAGAGAATAATACACTCCATGATAAAACTAAATTTAAGTAATATCTATCTACACCCAAGAAAACACTGGGAATAAATAATCCCAGACGAGCAAATCAAAAATCAAAATAGAACACACACACACCACCACCACCACCACCAACAACAACAACAACAACATAACAAGAACCAACAAACACTGGTCATTGATATCTCCCAATATCAATGGTCTCAATTCAAGAATAAAAAGACACAAACTAACAGAATGGATGTGAAAACAGGATTCATCCTTCTGCTGCATCCAAGAAACACACCTTAACATCAAGAATACATATCACCTCTGGGTAAAAGGTTGGAAAAAGATATTTCAAGCAAATGTACCTAAGAAGCAATCTGGCATAGCTATTTTAATATCTGACAAAATAGATTTCAAACCAAAACTAACCAGAAGAGATAGGAAAAGACACTATACACTCATCAAAGGAGACATCCACAGAGGACATTGTAATTCTTAACATGCCCCAAACACAAGGGCATCCAAGTTTGTAAAAGAGACACTACTACAGATTAAATCACATACTGGCCCTATGCTAGACATAAGAAAATTGAAATAACTCCCTGCATCTGATCAGACCACCACAGATTAAAGCAACAAAAACAACTGAACAACTCACTACTGAATGAAACACAGGTCAGTGCCTCAACTGAATGTACCAGGCTCTGCCAACTCCCCATGGGAGGCCTTGCCTTGGAGGAGGTTGGAATGGGGGGTGGATTGGGGCAGGGGAAGCTAGGAGATGGGAAGAGGGGGGAGGGGGGATCTGTGGTTGTTACGTAAAATGAATAGAAAATTTCTTAATAATAAAAAAAGAAAGAAAAATGAGTCAGGATAGAAATTAAGAAAGAAACTAAAGTTTTTCTAGAATTGCATGAAAATGAATACACAGCATACCCAAACTTATGGGACACATGAAGGTAGTTCTAAGAGGTAAGTTAATAGCACTAAGTGCCTACATATACAAATTGGAGAGATATCTTACTAGTAATTTAACAGCATACCTGAAAGCTCTAGAACAAAAAGAAGGAAGCACACCCAAAAGGAATAAATGGCAAGAAATATTCAAACTTGGAGCTGAAATCAATAAAATGGTGGGGGGGAACGGGACAATTCAAAGAATCAGTCGAACAAAGAGTTTATTCTTTGAGAAAACCACTAAGATAGATGGAGTTTGAATCCACCGGGAAAAGACCACAGACCCAATTCAAATTATAATTAAATGCATTTATTAATTATTGCCAGCAGGAAAATAGTCTTAAAGTCAAACTGAAGGTGTGCCGTACAGAAGGGGCTAAGAGAGGGGTTTTAAAGGTGAGGACCACAGTCGCCTCATTTCTGTGGCGTGTGCAGCTGAGTGAGACCCTGCGTCACTCCCCTCAGCTGGTGAGGAGCTGTCTCTCTCCTCCCTGCACACAGTGATAAGGGGGTTTACAAAAGCCAGAGCAAGTGGTTAATTCTCTCACAGCAGTTTTACAATTCTGAGGAAGGGGCATGGAGTCAGAGATGCCAGGAGCTTATCTGTTAGGAATTTAGAATGGGTGTCTAGCACAAAATGGAGCTTTCCTGACCCTTCCAACGGCATCTTCGGGGGTTCCTAGCCACATTGTGTCATGTCAGGGCTCTTTCTTTCTTTTCTTTTTCTTTTTTTAAATTTTATATTCTTTTTTATTTTTATCTGTATTTTATTTATATTTTGTCCTTCTCTCCTTTTATCCTACAGGTCCCTTGTAAACATATTATGGCTTCCAGTTTAGTGTTTTTATGGGATTCCTGAATGTATGAACAAAGTCTCTGTTTCTTGTTCCTTCTCTTTGGGCTCTTTTCCTCCTGTTTGTTTTTCAAATATGTTGGAAAGTATTAATTTTCATTTTACCTTACTGTATTTTATTTTATTATTATCCCTCCAAAATTCTAACTTTACTTTTATCTAGTGCCTTCCTGCCTATGACTTCCGGCATGGAGGCTGGGTCGTGTGGTGTGGAACATTTCCCCCTAGCACCAAGAAAAAAATATATATAAAATTCCTTCGTCCTTTGGAATGAAAGGATTTCTCTCTTGAGGCCCATTGTCAAGCTACCCATGACAGCTGTCTCTCTCATTCAAAGCCTTATCATGGCTGCCCATGGCCTTGACACTGTGGCTTTCCTAATATAACTTTTCTGCTAGGTAGTTCTCAGTTTTCTTCCCATATAACATCATTATTATGTAACTAACAAGACCTTTCCAATGTTTCAGTAAAGTTGTAAGGCTCTTACACCTATATAATTTCTAAGTTTGATTATAAGGATTTATACACTTTCTTTTCCATTTTTAAAAATATATTCTAAGCTTAAATACAGGGATGCTCTGGAAATTACATGTTAACTACCCCAATCTCATGTCTGCTGTGAAACTAAAAACTAATTAAAGGTCTTTTACATAGTCATAGTTTTGAAAGGACTCACACATTCAACACTGTGAGGTCAAAACAGTGCTCTCACTAGAAAGTCAAAAGCAGCATGGAGAAAAGACAAGGCTATGGAAGATGCCCACAAGAAAATGGTGAATTGTTCTTAAATTGGAGTTTTTACATCTTGAGAATGGATCGATTTGTTGGTGCACATACGTAAATTAGACATTGAGATGGGATGAACCTGGTGTGAAATTTAAATGCATGTAGGGGAATCTGATTGGTTGATGATTCAAGGGAAAGAGCACTGGCTCAGGAAAGTCAACTTTCCAAGGGGTTGGGGGGATGAACCGGGAAGTGAGAAGAACAAAGACCCAGTTTAGCCGACATCTTGAAGACTTGAGGATTTTAGCTCCCAATCCCATCAGCTAGGTCAGGTTTATTGTGAACCCTCTATGTTCTTGGAGCTGACTACCAGTCTCACCAGGACATACGGACAGCAGTCCCTACCCTGGCCTGTAGGCCTAACTGCCTAGGGAATGGATGCTCCTAATTCATGTCAGTTCTAACCACAGGGAAATCACCCACTTAGAAAAGATGGCTACAGGCAAGCACTGTACCACTGAAGTACAACCCCAGCTCTACTCCCAAAGGAAGCTACGGGGACCTGCTTCCTTACCTCCCAATACACTTGGCATGCTTGCCCCTCTACTGTTCTCAGTAGTCATTCTCTGTGGTGGTGACACCATGAACTTGCCTCTGACACAGAGACCTGGTAACAGCATTGAACAGGCTCAAACAGAAATAAGCCATGAAGTCTAGCATTACCAGACTTTAGTACCTTGGATGCCGTGAAATGTCAAAAGGTAAAGTTAGTAGAGACAGAGCTTATGTGTGCTATAACTCAGTATCTCAACTCCTAAATAAAGTTGGTAATAATCAGAACCAAGATGATAATGAATGATACGGACGTTAAGATGGTTGCACCCTTTATTAAGCACATTTCCTTCCACGGCCGCCCACTTCCAGAGTTGCCTTGCCTGTCTGCAAGGGAAACTGGGAAGTGTAGTCTTTTTTCAAAATTTATGTATTTATTTATTTATTTATTTATATTCTTATGTATGAGTGCTTTGTCTCCATGTATGCCTGCATGCCAGAAGAGGGCACCAGATCTCACTATAGATGGTTGTAAGCCACCTTGTGGTGGCTGGGAATTGAACTTGGGACCTCTGGAAGAGCAGCCAGTAAGTACTCTTAACCTCTGAGCCATCTCTCCAACCCCAGAAA
>CABHPH010147519.1:32905-44939 GCA_902168325.1 Peromyscus nudipes
GCAGGAAACTATCGACCTACTGTGTTCCAGAGACGGTAGTAAAGGCCTTTGTGCACCGTGTCACTGATTTCTGCAAACCCTACACTCGTTATTATTTTTGCTAAGGCTTGGAGAGTTTAAGTAATTTGTCCAAGTTTAATAACTGTTTAAATAACTGACAAAAGATTCTGATCCAGGCCTGTGATCTGTCTTCAAAATCATGCCTCTAAATTTGTGCTGCTGGGCTTCTTTAAAGCAAAGGAAACTACATTATTCTGAGCTCAAAATTCCCTCTGATGCAATTAAGTTTATGAAGCCTAAAATCTTCCATCCTGGAGATGAGTTAGCGCCCTTGTGGTGCACACGCCTTGACTTCCTTGGGCCCGTGCCCACACCCAGGGGAAATAGCTGAGGACTAAGGAGATAGCTCCATGATGCAGGAAAAATCTTACTACATAGCCCCAAATTTAAACACTGAATAGTACTAAGAAAGAGATGAGGTGGCTAAGGGCACCCAAAAATTCTAGAATCAGCTCAGTAAGCAGCGGAGCAAGGAAAGAAAGGGACCACATAGGGAGAAAGCCACACCGAGCCCAGGTGTTAGCTTCACCTCCATCTGAGTAGCTCAGGAAGACATGGCACAGACAAGTCTCCTTCAAAAGCAGAAGTGTCTTTCTTATGCCAAAGTAAGTAAAGGTTTGGAACATTGGGCTCTGCACTTCAATGGGGCTACCAAGATTTTAGCCAAGCACTCTCCAAGGAAAAATAATCAAAAGAAGATAAAACACATGTTACAATACTTCCAACCAATAAAAGGGCTGAAATTTTCAAGGAGCATGATTGTTGTTCTAAGTGGATTTAACCCTGGAATGAGACTTTTGTCTCCCTCTCCATCACGAGGGCTCAGCCATGCAAACCAAGACTTGTAATTAGATTGCACAGTGCAGAGGATGCCTTCAGTATCAGATCAGTTTGCTGGACCCTGGTCCAGCCAAACTCTGACAAAATAAGTAAATAAGCAGACATGATAGATTTCCTGAGCAGATCAGAGTTTCCTGCCCTTATGAATAACTCCTTTGGGAAATTAAGGGAAGGAGTCACTTTATGTGGGAACCGTATTTCTGTCTTTTCTCAGTTCAGAAAACCTTGAGACTTAATATGAGGATTTCTCCTCTGACATTAGGCTACTTCAGTCCATCCTCACGGGCATCATTTTAATTTATGAAATTCAGTCAGATGCCACTGTTTCCTTATAGTAAAAGAGGAGCTGGAAAAGAAGGGTGATTTGTGTGCATGTAGACATAGACCTTTTACCATCTTCTGGCTGGATGAACGGAATCTTATTTTTCCTTCTCTGGTGAAGAAAAAGAGGGGAATTTCCCCTCCATCCTCTGAAGATTTGCTGGAATAAAATGATAATGACAGTTTAAATAGGAAGAAAGGCATAAGAATGTTTGGGGGTTTTATTTGTTTGTTTGTTTTGGGGTTTTGTTTTTTTTTTTGGTAGAATCTCATTATGCTGGTCTTAAAATGTAATGGAGTTCCAGAGCACCAGAAAAGACCATAGACTCAATTTAAATTATAATTAAATGAATTTATTAATTACCGCCGGCTAAATGACAGCCCTCCAGCCAACATGAAGATGTGCTCTGCCGAAGGAAGGAGGGAGGGTTTTTCAAATGTGGAGGCCAGAGTTACCTTATTTCTGTGGAATGTGCCACTGAGTGGGAAACCGCCTCCCCTCAGCTAGTGAGGAACTGTCTCTCTCTCCCTAGAAACAACAATAAAGGAACCGCCATCTCATTCCCAGTTACACAGCAATAAGCAGGTTTACAAAAGCCTTGCCAGAGCAAGCAGTTAATTATCTCATTTTTACAATTGTAGAGAGGGCAAGGAATCAGAGTTGCTGGGAACTTATCTTTTATGAGTTCACCGAACTAGTCACCCAAATGCTGATATTACAGGCATGCATGCATGTGCCACCACACTGGACTTTCCACAAATGTATAACACATGAAGTAATAACACAACAAGAAAGGCCGAGGGGTGTGGATACCTCTTGGCTCAGTGTAAATTCAGAAAGGTATACACCCCTTTCTGTGTTGAGAGGGGATAGCAGGAAACATGGAAATACAGAATGATCTTAGGAGACCTTAATGGACTTGGAAAGCATTTCATGGCCTGGACAGAGTCCACTGGGCACAAAGAATAGTCAACAGATTATATAAGTAATTGGTTCATTATGGAACCAAAAATAAAGGATGGTGGTGTGTCACAAAAGTTTGCCTATTCGTACTTTCTTCCTGCCATGCGTTGAGTCTTCTACAGTAAATTAAATTTAACTGAGATTAAATTTAAAGGGGAAGGGGGCAAATGGCACGGTGGTTCAAGGCTAATGCCGCTGCAGAGTTGTTACAGTGGATGCCATGTTACACTTAAGCAATAATTACACGTGACCACACACAATGGGCAGATCAGAACAGCTGAAGAATACTATGCCCCATTACTGTAACTCCCCACCATTATTCAAAAATAATCCTTCCCTCCATTTAAATCTGCCCATAAAACACGCTCTCCGAATTTCCATGGTGCACCTCTCCTGAGAAGTTTGCACCCACCGCTAATGTCCTTTTCTTTGCTTGTTTTCTTTTTTCGCCCACTCTTAAGTTTAAGTGCGTAGTACTGTTTTCTTAGTAAACCTCACACTTTGCTTAACAAACCAACAAACCCTGACTTTGCCTCACTGGCCCATCCTGAAACTCTTAAAAACATTTTTAATTAGTGTGAAGTGTGTATGGGTGTCAGGGGAGACCGAGAGAGACAGACAGACAGGCAGGCAGGCAGACAGACAGACAGATGGGCAGGCAGTCATCTATGCCACCACCTGCATGTGGAGGTCAGAGGAAAACTTGGTTGAGGCAGGTTCCCCCTGCCACCTTCACAGTGGTTCTGGAGACTGAACTCACCCACCAGAGTCACACAGCAAGTACCATTAGCCACCCAGGCCCTTCTCATGAAATCCTCTCCTGTGGTGTGAGTCAGTTTCCCAGCGCCACTTGAGTGGAGGACTTGAAAAGAACTCCCCAGAGCACAGCTGGCCATTTTGATTTGCTTCTACCCCTGCTAATGACAGGCCTACTTAAGGCGACGGTCCTTTTCTAGCCTGTCTGTCAAGTAGGGAAGAAAACTTTCCAGGAAGCCTCTGGCCGTGGCTGAGAAACAAAGGAAAGTCAGAGGGACCTTGACTCTGTTGTCATCTGGAACTTTGGTCTCCAGAGCCAGTGTGAAGGGCAGAGGAAAGAACTGACTCAACGTGAAATCAGGTCACAGCACAAGTCTCAGGACTTCAAATAAACAAGTCGTGTTCTCCTTCCAAATAATCACATGAATAAATACACCAAGAAGTACCTACTTAACTTGGATTTTTGTACTGTAGCTAGAGTTTTCCTGCCGTGCCCACAGTCAGGACAAATCTCCGCCACCCGCCAGTCTCCAGCTCCCAAGTCCCGCCAGTCTCCGAGCCCACTTATAAAATAAACACACAGACGCTTACATTATTTAAACTGCTTGGCCATTAGCTCAGGCCTATCATTGTCTAGCTCTTACTCTTATATTTAGCCCATTTCTATTAATCTCTACTTTGCCACGTGGCTCGTGGCTTACCGGTACCTTACATCTTCCTTCTCCTGGCCGCGGCTCCGGGCCGTCTCCCCTCTACCTTCCTGTTCCCTCAATTCTCCTCTCTGTTAGTCCCGCCTATACTTCCTGTCTGGCTACCGGCCAATCAGCGCTTTATTGATACAGAGTGATATCCACAGCATTGTACAGTAGAGAAGATGAAATTAGGTTGTGGAAGGCCCCTTTACTGGTTCCAAGAAAAGTCTCCCTAGGAAATGCAGTAGTCAGAGATATTTTTCATAGCTGGGTAGGTACTATCATTTGTTTATCCTAATCCACAAAAGAACCATCGGGCACAGTCATCTACAAGATTCAATAAAAAGCCTATTATAGCCCACTGCAATTTTTTCTTCCACAGTATATTGATGTTAAAAGGCCTTGTACAATGCAGGAAACTTGGCAAGTTTTTATTAAATGTTACATCAATAGCTACATCGTGTATCATTTTGTAACATTTTGTCCGGACATAAATGGTAATAAGACATTCTATTTGTAATTTTTAAGACATTCAAGAATAATTACCACTGAACCGTTTCCCAAATGGTGCACACAGAAATACCACTTGGCGTCTTCACTGTTCCGTGTGCAGCACTGTGTGAGCCGCAGAACACACCTGACTACAGCTGATCATTAAGCAATGGAGAATGCACGCGAATTCCCGGCACAGAAATCCCAATAGCAGGATGTTCAATGCTGAGCAAGTGTCACGTCATACAATATTCATCTAACAGTACCAGCTGAGAGCAATAAAGGTAATTCAAAGCAGAGTAACTGGGATTGTTTGTGTATGGCTTGACTGTGTCTCTCAAAGAGTCATGTTTTGAGAGACTGATTCCTGGTACAGCAATAAGAGGCAGCGGAGCCTTAAAAAGGCAAGACCTAGTGGAACCTCGTAGAACGTCTTTAGGTCATTGAGGAGATACATCTTTAAATGGATAAATGCCCTGTTGGGACTCTGTCCCTCTCTGCCTTCCTGTCTGGCTATGGGAGTCTCCCTCTTCCACACATACCATAACCAGGATGCTATTGGCCATGAAGACTATGAAGCCTTCACCAGAACCAAGACAATGCCAGCACCATGTTGTTGAACATCCAAAACTAGAGGTAAATACGCCTCTTTGTTTGTAAGTTACCTGGCGTCAAAAATCCATTATAATAACAGAGCACTGAGTAATGGTTGCTAAAATTCCTTCCCTGAGGGAGACATAAAGCTATGTCTACCCCTCTTCCCAAGGTCCCAAGGACAAGCCTAGGCACAGTTCCACCGAAGTTCACTCTGGGGAAGCAAAGAATGTATTGGACTTCCTTACAGAGCCTAGATGAAGGGTTACTTAACAGAGTATGGACACTCCTCCCACAACCAGCCATACCTGGAACAACCTTACCTAGCACCAATGAGGGCTTCCACAGTGGCCCCATCCCATTCCATGTAAGAATGATAAGCAGCGCTGGTTACTGGCGCTGGTTACCCCGCGAAAAGGTCACAGCCATGACAAAACCCAGTATCAGAATCAGAGCTTTATTAGGAGAAGGGGGGGAGCAGAAGAACCAGGTCTTCTGGGGAGACTCACGTGCAGAGAGAGAGACAGAGAGACAGAGAAGAGATAGTGGGGGCAAGAGAGAACAACAGAGAGAGGAGGTGGGGTCTATGTCCAGCTCTTTGAGGCACAGGTGGGCTTACGGAGCTATGCCACGCATGTGCAGATTGCCCAGCGCACACTGATGATGTAAGACACAAGACCCCTTTATAATTGTAAATAAGGCTTTGGCTAGCATGTTAATGTCATGAGTGACTGTCCTTGGAGACCATCAGCCACCATCTTGGGGAGTTCATCTATGGCCCCTTGCAAAAGATTATCCAAGTGAGGCAAGTTGATGACCAACTCCCTCAATGGAGGCCTGCAGTGGGGCACGAGATTCTCCTGTTTGAGTATCCATCCGCTCACTTATTAGCTGGTAATGCTGTTTGTGGCCTGGGAGAAAGGCTAGAGTATACAGAGATGGGGAAGACCAGATGGTGGGGGGTGGGGTGGGGTACGGAGTGTTGGGATTCTGCTGATCTCCAGCTGCGTGACCACACATGCGCAGTTCAGGAGCTAGGTAAGGGGTCTTGCGTCTCTGATCTCATTTCCTTGAGCTCCCACCCCATGTCCCTCTACTACAGACACTTTGGCTGACTGGTGCTGCATGCGCCTGGTCAAGCTCGCTCCCGCTTTAAGCCTCAGCATTTGAAGGTCTCTCCACTTGGAACACAAGTTCTGCCAGAGAAGAAGCCTTTGCTTTCTCACTGAATTTCGGTCTCTAATGTCACCATCTTAAAGGTCCCTGCTGACGCCCTCCGCACGGCACTGCAGTTGTTCTCCATGGGTTGTTCTGCTTCGCTGTCTTTAATGCTCCACAGATCACTCCATATTTGTTTATTATCTTCTTTCGTACCATGCAAACTCCATTAGATCAGGGCATTCATTTCATTAACCACAGTCCACCCTGACAGTGCGTGGCATTGAGTAGGCAAGCCATAGGCATTTGTTAAGTAAATGATGACAGGTGTGTTCTCAGGGAAAATTGTCCACAAATCACAGCCTACCGAAATTTAAAATCAACTTCTACCACCTTGCTATACCAGCCAATGTCAGAGAAAAGTAAGCTAGCAAAATGGGAATAATCAAACATCCCAGAACTGAAGCATACCTTTGAATAAAACAGTCTGGAAAAAAAATAACAACCAGACACTTTAAAAAAATCAGTGTAGGGAAACTTTTGTCTTATCACCTTGTGCTCTGACTCTAAATCTCTTAACAGCAGCACGGTCCCTACCCTGGATTGTGCAGTCCCGTATTATGTCCAAAGCTGGTGCCTCAAATATGCTTGCCTCAGGGCCAAGCTTATCCAAAGGCGCAGCATCTCCACCCTCCACACTAGTCATCCTTTCAGAATGAGAGACACATGACACATTATACGCACCTGGGAGCTTGTTGGCTTATCATGGAGTGAGACAGGATGTTACAGCTGAAACAGCAGAGAAGTTAATTAATTAAAGCTCTAAATTTATACTAGAGGGATTCAAAGTCCAGACAATGAAGTCTGCTGATGAGCCTTCATGCTTTTTGTTTGTTTGTTTGGTTGGTTGGTTGGTTTTTGGTTTTTGGTTTTTGGTTTTTTCAAGACAGGGTTTCTCTGTGTAGCTTTGCACGTTCCCTGGAGCCTTCATGCTTTTATTAAGCATCTTTCTTAAATAGGTTTTGTTTAGAAAAGGTTATTTGCCAAGTCCCCTATTTTGTTCATTTCCAATCATAAACTTGTTTTATACGCCCTTGTTGGTTTTTTAACAAATGACTTGTGACAAGATTGGGCTATGAAAGCCAGGCAGGCCTCGTATCCATCATACTCCTGCCTCAGCCTCCCAAGTGCTAGGATTATAGCAGATGCCACCATACCCAGCATAATGAATGACTCCTTCAGACCTGGTGGATCTTCAGCTGCCAACACTTGCAGATCCAGAACCCCTATTTCCTGTCTAGACACACAGCTCTGCCCCTGGCCTTTCACCTGGATAACTGGAGCACAGACTAGCCCTTTCCACAGAAATTGGTCCATGGATGGGCACATGACCTGATGAGCACAAGTTACAAGACTCTGAAGTCCTAGCTCCAGGATGAGAAGACTTAGTCCTCAGCAGACTGCAATCCACTTGCACGCTTGAACAACACTATTAAAAACAAGAGATAGGAAGAAACGGGGACCCAGTGACAGTGTTCAACCTTTTCGGTCCATCTGTGTACACATCTTGACTTTTCATATTCCAATCAAGACATGGTTTTCTATCACAGACCACCAAGAGAACACTAGCATATAATAACTACAACCAGGGCCACAGGAAATTACAGAAGCAAGGCACGTACAAGGATACAATACACACCTGCCTTCACTAAAGAGGACCACCACTCTAAAACTGGAAGCAAGACAAACGCATATTTAGCTTGTGTCTTGGCTCCAGCCAAGTGGCAAGGAAGCCTGCCTGAGTTTTAATCATCTACACTTTTTCCTATCTCAATCTCTAACAGAAATGAGTGCCAACAAATTGCCTTAGGAAAGTAAAGAACTTTGCAAATCGAATTTTTATTTTTACTGGCTGATTAAAAAGGATTTAGTATACAACAGTACTGTGATTTTAAAAAAAACTGAAGCTGCAGAAACTCAAGATCAAACTGGAGATTTGTTTTTATTTTAAAGGAAAAAAAAAAAACAACAGAAGACCATAACAAACAACTGCACCCACAACTGTCCCAGTCGCTGTGACTCCCCAATGCAGCTATGAAAGAGCCTGTTACAGGTGCCATCTTTTAGCTTCAAGGGGTAATAGTGCTAGCCACAAGAGCTCCGTTTTCATTTCTCTGTGTGAGGCCACTAACTAACAGAGCTGCCTATCGTGATAACCAGCCAAACAAAGGGGAAAGTTGCACTGAGATCAAAGCTTTCCAATATCAGCTCTCCATATGAGGCAAGACCGAATTTTAAAAATGCCTTTTTAGCCACACATTCCATCCAGATGGACTTTGGAAGGACAAATGCGCCCCCATCCACTCCAGGGGGCAGCCATCGGTAAGTCATTTGGCTGAGTAATCCGTTTCCCCCCACAATTTCAGCATTTATTCTGCAGTTTAACTGGCAGTAGAGTCAAAGGTTCTGCCATTATGTGTGGCTGTGTCTCCATAGAAACACAGGTGAACTCAAGCATGAACACCAACATTTAAATTAACAGAAGAGTTCAGGAAGAAAGGTGCTCTCCCCGAATGATGAGCGAGTGGCTACGGATGTGTTCTCAGCACAAATTAGACGACTTTCAGAGAAATCAGTCAGTTGCTTCATCTGTTTAAAAGGGGACGGACACAGTGAAGAGACCCACTCTCCTCACATTGATCTACAGCTTTAATGCAACTCCTTACGGAAGCCAAAGTCTTTGTACATTTGGGTGTGTGTGCCCTACCATACAGAGAGAAAAGCATGGGGATTCAGGCAGGTGAAACGATTTTGCAAGAGGAAACTAAAGCAGAAGCATGATTTGTCACTAAAACCAAAACCTACGTAACAGTGAAAGGTACGTTGGATCACATCAGAATTCAAATTCCCTTTCTGGCCGAAAGCCTGGGAAGAGTGGGTGAAGACAAGCAGCAGACTGGTGCTGTGGATATCACTCTGTATCAATAAAGCACTGATTGGCCGGTAGCCAGACAGGAAGTATAGGCGGGACTAACAGAGAAGAGAAGAGAGGAAACAGGAAGGTGAGAGGAGAGACTGGCTGGAGCCGCCGAGAGGAAAAAGATGTAAAGTACCGGTAAGCCACAAGCCACGTGGCAAAGTAGAGATTAATAGAAATGGGCTAAATATAAGAGTAAGAGCTAGACAATGATAGGCCTGAGCTAATGGCCAAGCAGTTTAAATAATGTAAGCGTCTGTGTGTTTATTTTATGAATGGGTTCAGTCAGGGAACCAGGGACTGGTGGGACTTGGAAGCTGGAGACTGGCGGGACTTGGGAGCTGGAGAGAAGCTCTCCAGCAACAGACTGGGGAGAAAATATTCTCAAACCCTCTTTCTGACCAAGGACTGGTACTGAAGATACTACAACACAACAGCACCACAACAGCACCAGTTCCCCGGCAGGAATTTGGGGCTTAGATCTGCAGACTTACACCACCAAGAAATATTATACATTTTAATTAAAAACACATCTAAAAAGTTTTTTTTTTACAAGAAAGTTTATCAAGACTCAGCCAGAACAGCAGGAGCCTTTGGCATTTGAACTATAACCTACTCTGCCTTTCCTTCTCTAATCTCAGGATGACAGAAATTCCACTCCGAGCAGGTGCAGCTGAGAACGCAGAGGTCTCTCCCTGCATCTTAGGTTGAGGAATCTGTTGCCTCTTCAGGAGAGGCGGGTCAGCAGCACTCCACCACCCCCCACACTAAGATTAATTTTGAAGAAGCCAAATTCCAGATAAGGGTTCCATTCTAACCAGCCCCGACCTGTAGAACACAAGCGGTGCCCCAGACTAAGCAACAGCACTGGACACGATGCTGAGACCCGGGATCCATCACTCAGGCACAGCCAATGGGATTGCCACTGGTACAGGCACTCTGGAAAAGACTAGCGTGATTGGTTTCTCAGGAAACTAAGCATGTGCTCACCTTACAATCCACTGTGTGACATTTACGGCAGAGGAGTAAAAATGTCATTCCCGGTGCGGCTCTGACGCCAGAATAGCCAGAAGGATCCTCGTTATCCCATGTGTCACATGAACTTGTCCGTGCAATAAACTTTAAGGGTTGAGCTACACACGCAAGTGCTTATAAAGCTGGTAAAATGTGTGAAAGGTTGAATATGAATATACTGAATATATTGAATATGAATATATGACACAGAATATGAATCTGTGTCCACTTCCTGCATATGTTATTGTACTATAGCAAAGCAGGTGTTTCTATGGGGGAATTGGGTGAAGGGTATATGGTACTGCTTATGTCACAAGCTTTCACAACTACATGTGACTCGATAATTACAACACAATTTTAAAATTACGTAATAAAAGTGAATTAACAGAGCTAAATGATTATTGCTAACCATTTAAACCAAACAATTTCCTTGTTTCTAACTGAGCTGAACACTGAACCCAGGGCTTCATTTAGCAAGTGCTCTGCTCCAATGCCACATTCCAAGGCCCAGATGATCTCTTTATTTCGCACTATTTTGTCCCTTTAAGAAGTCAAAGACACTGAACATCATTTTGGATGACTCCCTTCACTGGTTGTGGCCCACAATGTCCACCAGGCTGAGTGGTTAGTATTTGTTAACCATGAGTTGAGCCACACAGGTAGTTCAGGGCTGCAGGAAGAACACAATCTATGGTGTCACAGGCAAATGTACTAGTAGCTTTCCATCACTGCAAATAAATAAATAAAACAAACAAACAAAAACCAAGGCAATCCAGTCTAGGATTAGGTGGCCTCAGTTCTTTGGGCCTCTAGTAAGAACAGCTCATCAGAGCAGGAATATAAGGTAGAGCAAGGTTTAACAATGGGCCTTGAAGCCAGGAGGAAGAAGAAGAAGCAGGGTCCCACAACCTTCTTCAGAACATATCCTAAGTGACCTAAGGAACCCCCATCAGGCCTTAAATGTTTCACAACCTAGTAGCACCACACTAGAGACCAAGCCTTTTAGACATGGAAGTGGGTAGAGAAGCAGCTGACAAATGGCAGCAAGATGGAACCAAATCTTAGCCTGCCTCAGCGTAAGAACAAGGTGAAGGGCAATACAAAGAACAGTGCTAAGGACAAGCCACTTACCTGTTCTCAAAGTCAGGGCTGTACAGTAGCAGTTTCACGTGGAAAAAAGTTTTTATAAAGCCTAAATGGGATACAAATGCACAAGTAGATGGTCTTAGCATCAGGGACATGAAGACTAAGGCTGCCTCTGCCTCCCATCGCAGCCTAACCAGAATGGCCATCATCAAGAAAACAAAGGATTGAGCAAACTCTGTTGGGGAAAAGGAACCTTTATACACTGCTGGTTGGGATGGAAACCAGTGCAGCCACTATGGAAATCAGTGTGGAGGTGGCTCAAAAACCTAAAACTAGAACTATCATATGGCCTAGCTGTATCACTCCTAGGTACATACCCAGCAGAATCTAAGTCAGCCTCCACCAGAGATGTGCATCCATGTATATTGCTGCACAATAGCCAGGAAACGGAACTAGCCTAGATGTCCATCAGCAGATAAATAGATAAGGAAAATGTGGCACAAATACACAATGAAATTGAGAAGCCATAAAGAAAAATGAATCATGACATTTGCAGGAAAAATGGATTTAACTGTAGGTGATTATGTCAATCAAGA
Source organism: Peromyscus nudipes (assembly GCA_902168325.1). Lineage (NCBI taxonomy): Eukaryota > Metazoa > Chordata > Mammalia > Rodentia > Cricetidae > Peromyscus > Peromyscus nudipes. The sequence continues at coordinate 44,456 of CABHPH010147519.1, forward strand.
TAAGCCAGACTCAGAAAGAGAGAAAGCACGTGTTTTCTCTCATATGCAGGCTCGTAGATTTAAATGAGAGAGAAGGAGGCACAGGGAGAGGGGGAGGAAGGTGGGGAGGGATGGATGGAGGGAGAGAGGGGAGAGAGAGAGAGGTAGAAAAGGACTGAGGAGAAAGATGCCGGAAAGGACGAATAAGAAAAGAGTTATGGGGTGCCTGTGACGCTGAAGCAGACGCAAGGACTGTTTGGGGGGACAGGGGATAAATAATAAGAAGAGGGTGGAGAGGAACAGTGGATGACAGGGATGAATGAAAACAAAGTATGGAAACACAAACGTGTGAAAAATCCACCATGTTGACTAGAATCTCCCTTGTTTGTTTGCTTGTTTTTCAGGACAGAAATTCGCTGTGTAGCCCTGGCTGTCCTGGAACTCACTCTGTAGCCCAAGCTGGCCTCAAACTCAGAGATCTGCCTGCCTCTGCCTCCTGAGTGCT